>OX637464.1:3000000-3224891 GCA_951799995.1 Trifolium subterraneum
CACTAGCCTTGGCAACTGAACCACCAACTGATCACCTTATGGATCAGCTTCCAGTGGGTCGAAGGTCAATATTCTTTTCAGTTGTTTGGTTTGGAACTTGGTTTTCTGGATCATGAGATGATCTTTGGTTGATGTGTTATTTTATGGAAAATCAAAGTGAGGTATAATATATGATTTATCAAAAAATAAAATAAATGAGGTATATATACCTCACAAAATTGAAGAAATTTCCGGATACAATCAAAGAGAGTAACACATCAATGCAGTAAAGCTTTGTAAATATCTTTGAAAATAGCTGGAACTCGGTGTTTGACACATGGATTGAAGTGAATCCAAGTAGCTCCATGACCAAAACATCAGATATGCCGTAACTTTGTGCTTCAATGGTTTTTGTGTTATGAAATTGACTGTATCTTGTTTATTTTTCAGAGAATCTCTTGTAACAAATATTTTGTGGAGGAATCTACTAATACAGGTGAATTTTGTTTCTAATTAATCAGATCCTGTTGTTCTGGTTGTAGTGGTGTTGGCAGGGTTTTCATTTTCCCAGGGACTAAGCCACGAATAGGAAACAAATGAATGGGAAAACTGTAGTATCTTGCATCCTCCTTGCTGCAGTGAATCCTATGCATCATTTCCTTCATCTCAAACTAAATCATGAATAATAATGTTTGAACCTTTTCAGGCAATGTACCAAGTTTCTGTCTTGCTTATACTCAATTTCCAAGGCAGGAACATACTGAGTCTGAGGCACGAAAGCAACGACTTTGCACTCAAAGTGAAGAACACTATAATATTCAATGCATTTGTTCTTTGTCAAGTAAGTCCTTCTCTTCAGCATTTAATGGGAAATGAAAACCTCTAACATCAAAGAAAATGGGTCCTGAATTCCATTAGCAAAAGACTTTCAATGGCCTCTTTAATTCCTCTAGCACGGACCGATGCGAGTAGCGTTGTTGTTGCTTTATTATTACAGATTGTTCTTGAGATTTCTTTGTTCCCATATGATAAATACTACTGTTGAATTCTTTTGTTTTTCATTGCTGTTAATTCTTGCTGATGTCAGATTGTTGCTCATTTCATGTTTCATCTCATATTCATAGCTATTCTGGTATCCAACGTATATTACACTTAAGATTTTCATTTCAATGATGACAGAGAAAGTATTCTTTTGAACTGCAGGTCTTTAATGAATTTAATGCACGAAAGCCAGATGAATTCAACATTTTCAAGGGAGTTACCAGAAATTACCTATTTATGGTGATAGTGGGATTAACTATAGTACTCCAGGTAAGTCTTGTTACAAATCCTCTGTGGTTGTTTGACTATTTATGAAATAGTAGAGCTACCATAAATTTTTTCGCTGTTTTTTCAGATTGTCATCATCGAATTTCTTGGAACTTTCACTAAAACAGTCAAGCTTAACTGGAAGCAGTGGCTCATCTGTGTCATTATAGGATTTATCAGGTCAGTTGATTATCATACGCACTTGAATGCATAGTGTATCTTGCTCTTGCATTCTATTCACTTCGATAAAAGAATTTGTCGGGCATTGTCCCTGATGAAAAACTTGGAAGAGCCTTACTCAAGATATTTATGCATTTACACAATAGAAACTGGAGAGTTTTCCTTGTGTCCACATGCTAATTATATTTCTTTACCTTCTCCCACTTTGTTTCCCATTGCTCTCAGCTGGCCTCTGGCCGTGGTTGGAAAACTGATACCTGTACCAGCAGCGACTCCCATGAATAACTGTTTTCGAAGATTTCGTCATGAAAGAACTAAAAGAAAGATGGAATCTGAAGCTTCTCAGTAGTTATGTATAGACATCTTGCTAACTCACTCTCTCCATGTCATCTTATTTATTTTGACCAGATGAACTGCATTTGGCTGATATTAGGAAATTGGTTGTTACATAAATGTTTCTATTTGAACAGACAAAGTCTGATTTATTTTAGAGAGATGGTATTTTGACATCAAAATTTTATGTCAAATACAGTGTCTTTTATTTTTGTGTATTTTTAAAATGCATTAAGTTGTAGAAGAAAAAAAGTAAGAGATAGAAATACATATTTAGTGTCGCACGGTGTTAGTATTTTGATATTCAAATAACAACTCTTTGTTTTATACCTAGAATACGAACTTTAGTCGGACTCTCTTTTTTTCCGATGTATTTTGTCAGTTTTTTACAAGTGCTTATTTATATTCTGGTATGTTTGAAAAGCTGCTAGAAATGGATGACAATTCCAATTCATTTTTTCAATTAAGCTTCTTTCTTTTGATCCTCTCAATTGAAGAACTCATTTTAGAGTGTAAAGTAAAGAAATATTATTAACCATTGATTGACAAATTAAATGTGAATATTGCATGTGCATCATAACAATTCTTGATTTCTCACTTGACTCATTTTAGAGGAACCAAATTAATTTCTTTTTGTATGTAACTTGAATTTAAATTAGGCGCAACTTCTTTCAAAGAGGATCTAGAGACTATTTTTCCTGTGTAAACCTATAAGTATTCTTCTACTGGACAACCAATTTGAGGAGTCGTGTGATTAAATGTGAATGCCTCTCCTAGTATAAATCCAAACCATGGTTCTCGATATCATGGGAAACTAATCCTTTTCTCTAGATCTAACAACCATTGGTGATCTATAGACTGTCTACCTATGAAGCACTGACCTGGACACCAAACACAATAGAGTGACATTGATACGTAGACATGGTAATAGTTTAAGAAAATGGAAGTGATTGAATGTAATCACGTGTCGGTGTTATATCAACATGAATTGCAAAAGAAGAAAAGAAAATAATTTATTTCAAGAGAACATATATTACAGCATGATAATTAAATTGAGTAAGTTTAATTACAAGTCCTAGCAGCTGGTTTTGGTATACTCAGAAATAGACCAACAAACTCTTAGGAGATTGAGATATTTTCAGAATGCGGCAATCCCCCAGTTCATATGATCAGAATTGAAACTGGAGCAGCAAAACTAACAAAAGCAGATTTCCAAATAACTATCATGTTCAGCAGGAGATACCCAAAGCTACTATAGATATATACACATCAATTAATTATGTTTAATTAAAATAAAAGCCTCTGGTAGAGTAGTGGCATACCATGCATCAATTTCAAATTCAGACAGATCCTTATTTGCCAGTATGGCTCGCAAACTTTGTTGGTTGTTGCGGCAATTTATTATCCATAATGAACAACGGGATTTATGTTGTCAGGTTTTCATACAGCAGACGATGAAAATGGTGCATGGCCTGCTCAACTTTAGGAGCATATCTTCCAACAGAATACGCCGGGGATTGGAGGCCCTTTTGGACACCTTCACACAATACAATATCTTCTATCTGTTCACGAACAACCAAATGCATTACAATAGGTACGTTGCAACTTGAGGAAATTTTCTAATCAAATCTGCTAAACCAATGATTGTACCTGAACTTTCTCACTATCTTGTAAACTTTTCTCTATGAAATCTTTGTCAACCTGCTCAGTTAAAGAGAAGACAGCAGACATGGAACTTTTTGAATTGACCTAATTCTGATAAGCATTTACTTTCCTAAACTTGTAACTCGTCAAGTGAAATCTTAAAAACTATAAAAAAAAAGGCTCAATCCTATGAGGAACTATATCGACCCATTAAAATGAGTGCAGGTCCTGGTTTTATTTCTGAAAATTCAATATACTACAATTAAAGCATTGCTCCTCCACTGTTTTCGAACTTGACCACGGGGTTGGACTACCATAACTGTTACTAGTCTTCTCAACCCCCCGGCCAATTGAGCTACTGAACTTTGAATTATTAAAATTTCATATCATAGTCATCATTCATCAACAATCAACACTTCCCTCTAAAGGTTATATTCTCTAGGTTCCCGATTTCTTCTAAATTCTGAATCATGGTACAAATATTACACGTGCTTACGTAATTATAAATTACCTGTAGCGAGGGTTCGAGATAGTAGTCAAAAATTACTTGACATTTGTTGGGTCCTAATGGGAGTACAAGATTTGTGTCCATCCAAGGTCCATACCTATATGGCCAGCAAGCACACTGAGTAATAAAAGCATGCTAATTTGCAAAACAAAATACCAAATTCTTAGCAAGAACATGACTGAAAAAATTATCAACCAATTGCCCAAATAAAAAAAGCAAGAACCTATTAATCATGAAGTTTGGGTAAATGAAAGCATATATGGCTTTTCTTCCAAGTCGATCGTTATTCTCTGTGCTTTTCCTTGAGCTGCCTTCACAACTTTGGATGCTAACCCTTTCAAACAACTGTCTCATAACATGATTCAATTTGTCATGCTATACACTACATAGTATAGTAGAATGTTAACTGAAGAGAATTTATAAAAGAGAAGCAGTAAAAAAAGCATACTGTGGTAGAATAGGAATCGAGATTAAGACCAGATGCTAGGCCTTTATGCGCATATGGCACATGATAGCCACCATCTAAGTAGTTATCGCAGAATACCTGCAAAAAAAAAACCCAAAACGACCAAAGTCTAAGCACCTCCATGAATCATATAAATAATAGTAATTAATATAAATAATATTATTCTTAAATAAGCCAAATTGGAAAAGTAATAAGCAAAACCTCTATGAAAAAGAATTAATTTAAGGTAAGCCAAGAGGTCATACCTTCCAATTGCATTGAATGGTGTATTCACGTCTACATACATAACTTAACGAAGAATCAACGCCATTAGTACTCAGTATTTCTGAACAGCTACCAAGCCATTCCTTTGCTAGATTATGACTATCAACTTCCTTCTGAGAAAGATTCTCCTTTTCCAAATTGAGAAGAACAAAAGGCCCCCAAGTAGCTACTTTGATTGGTATAAGACCAAAATCCTACCCTTCATGGTAAGAGAAATCAGCCAACCTCTTTCCACATGTGAGTTATATATTGTATAAGTAACTTAATATAGAACAGAACTACATACATTTCCGTTGAAATCTCGCATTCCTGATATCCTAGTTGCCTTAACAAAATTTCCATTTAATCCATATGTCCAACCCTGCAGAAATGATTGCCTTTTCACATGAAACTTTCCAAAACAAGAAGAAGAAAAAAACGAAGTGAAAATAGAAACCTAAAATGAGAAAGGATCCGATCATGGTAAGAACCATTATCCATGAAGGAAAGCTAGACAATTGTATCTTCAACCTCACAAGGATCTTAATATAAAAAAGAAGGGGATTCATAGGAAAAGAGAATAAACATACTTAATGCTGTATTGAACTTACATGGTAAGGGCAGACAAAGCAGGACTTTTGTCCACTTCCAGAAGCAATAATAGAGGCATGATGACGACAGACATTGTGGAAGGCCCGAACATTCCCACTGTCATCACGACATACTACAAATTCCACATCTCCCAGTCTGCAATATTTAATCCTCCATGTGGTTCTCAGAAATCCGGAAGAAAAGAAAATAAATAGTGTACACAACTAAATATCCTTTTCCCCTTCCAAGAACCAAAAGGAGCTGCAATTAGACAACATATGTAAATACAACAATAACTGGAATCAATGTACTTCTATTGAAGACAAATATATTTTATTATTACGTTAGAAAAACAAAAAAGCCACCTTCCAGTGAAAAAATTGCCGGGATCCTTTATCTGCTCCGTCGATCCTGATAAACAATTGAGAACTACTAAGTTGTCCATAAATAGCTTATGACATGTCCATAAGTTGTTTTTAGCTTATTTCCATAAGCTCTTTAGGATAGCTGATAAAAAACAAATTATATCTTTTATGAGAGTAATTTGATTTTATCTTCTGTGATAGAAATAGCTTCTACATAAGCGCTTAATTAAGTTGTTTATCCAATCCAATAATTTCATCTTCTAAACCAAATGAAACTAACTATTAAGTTAAAAATTCTACATCTTGAATTTGTTTCACTCTGTATTATTTATCAGCAAGAACAAACAACAAAGCAGAACTGAAATACCCCAAAAGAGAAAAATGAAAAAGTTTGAAACTTTAACTAACCCACAGCTTGCCAGCCTCTGTAGAAGACGCGATCGAGCTCAAGATGGAAGAAAGAGGGATGAGTATACCATGATGATGGAGGTGTAACAGCTTTCTCTATGGGAATATTTGGATTGAAGTGTTGTGCAAGTTTCTGAGATACAACGTGGTCTGAACTATTAAGGGAACAACAAATGAGTTTTGATGAATGTTTGTTGGGGAAATTAAGGTTTTGAGGTTGTCTCTTTTGGAGATTTGGGATAAAGGGTGTGACTTTCATGATCATCGCCATTTGTGTACGAGGTCAGAACTGAACTGCTAATAGAACAAACAACATATGAGTTTTGATGATTATTGAATTAATTAATTTTCACTATGTTCAATTAGAATATGCCACATCACCTCAATTGGTCAAAATATGAGTAGGATGATTAGTGGGTTCATAAACTAGATAGAGAGCTCAAGATGGAAGAAAGATGGAGAAGTGAAATGATAGGTATTCGAACCTCGACTTTTACATATAAAATGTAATTTTTATTAACTGAGCTAAATTATAAAAATATCCACTGTGATTCTTTATAAAGAACAAAACACATAAATTACTAAAATTAAGGAAACATATATTTTTATTTAATACTTTTGAAAATTTAAATTTATTTCATGAATACTTTAATGTGCCCTTTTTATAATTCTATAATTTATAATTCTATAATATGGTTGAGATTATTACATGAGAAATGGATGATCAAAAAAATTTAGTCCTTCTATTTGGTCATACATGCATGTTTAATAAAGGTAGAAAGAGAAAATAATTAAATAATGTATATTTTTGAAATGATTAAATGATATACATTTTTATGTGAGTATGACAAAATGAAGTGACCAAATACTTGTAACTATATAAATATATTTTATTAGCCGGACTTTGGTGTTTGTGGAACGATGTATTTATATTTGAGTTATTTCAATATAGTTATTTTGGTGACATTTGTTTTCTACCTTTTGTATTTGACTCTTGTTCCCTTTTTTTTTTGTTGATAGACGAAATGACAAAGCCATTGAAAACTCACACACACAAAGTGGAGTAACCAGGGATCGAACCCCGGTCATAGCGTCCGACACTAGCAATTTCGGTATTTCTACTATTTGAGCTAGGATTTGTGGACGACTACTTTAATATATTTATGACTTTAGAGAAATTGTAGTATCTGGCAATGTTAATTAAAGTATTTATGAAAATATATGAATGAGTTTGTTTGTTAGAATAATTGTTATTAATTTGAATAGAGGTCCGATTCTAAGGGCAACTGACCTAAATTTATATTTCGACCGAAAAATCATTTTTTAGATTTTATTGTCGAACTTTGAATTATTAGTATCTTTTCACCTGAGAATCAAAATTTAGACAAAACAATAAAAGACAACGAGGAAATTGAATGTAATATAGTGCGCATGTTTGAATTGGCAATATAATTATTTTTTTCATTTACTGCAAAAAAAAAATTGTGCTTGGGTCCCAACCTGGGAGGACAAAGCTTCAGGTGGACTGACCTCTTTGAAAGCGATTACACAGAGAGTTCCGAAGCCAGTGTCAACCAACTGGACTCTCCCAACCCTGGTGAACCCACAGACAAATAAGTGGTTAGAATCCAAGTAATACATTTATGATACTTCTTTTTAGGGTTGACCCAAGGGTAAAACAATTTAAGTAAAGGCTTTAGGCCCCTAAAAAAGAAAAAATATTACTAAGAAAAAAGACCTCTTTATAAGTTATAAGTACATTAGTTTATGGTAAAAAAGACATTCGGAGAAAAACATAAAAAAACATTTTTTAGATTTTATGAACTTTGAATTATTAGTATCTTTTTATCTAAGAATCAAAATTTAGACAAAACAATAAAAGACAACGAGGATATTTAATGTAATATAGTGCACATATTCGAACTTGGGTTCTCCCAAAATTCATTCTTTGGTAAAACTCATTAACCACTTGAGCTCAATGACCTGGTTAAAATCATAAAATTCTAGTGCTGATACTTAACTTGATAAATTAGAACGACGCACTCAATATGCTTAATTTTGTTTTCCACAATTCAAAAAAAATTAAAAAAAACAAATACATTTAAATCAATCGTTAGTTGGTCCAGTGGTGATTGATGCTAACTTGTAAGGAGGACCACAATTCAATTTCCACAATTGCAATCGGGAGGGGGCCAAAATCACTCGATACCAGAATTGATCGACATCCGAATCAAATTAAGTGGTCTAATGAGCCGAATATAAGTAATGGAAAAATTTACATATTATCAAAAAAAAATGAAAGGGTAAAAATACTCTACTCTTTCATTTATTTTTATTTTTTGTTTACAAATACCCTTTCATTTTTTTTTTTGAATATGTATTTGTTTACAATTAATAAAAATGAACTGGTAAGACTCTTACCGTAAGTGGTCTCTCAAATTCGACTTAAGCTTCATTGTTTACAATTAATAATCGGTTCGCAGGTTGGTCCTCCTAGTGATTCCACCACCCTAATTACATGGGACAAAGAGGTGTTGACTTAATCAAAATATAAAGTGAGAAACGTGGCCAAGCAAAGTATACGGTTCTTGTACTGTTTGACACATCACAACCCTATTTACCTTCTCATCCGTACGCTTACATCTTCACTTTCCCTTTATATATCTCATTTCCTCTCTTCTCTCACTCTCATCCATCCCCTAATTTCCCCTTTCACAACTCACTCACATCCTTCATCATGCTCTCTAACTTTTTTCAATTCTACTCTTAATAATTTTCTATCATATATCAACATTTATTATTATAAGTGGAAAAAAAGTGAAAAGAAAAATAACACAAAAAAGTGCATCATCCATCATATATATTACTTACCTAGCTAGCTAGCTAGCAAGATATATTATATATTGTAAAAATGTTGTATGAACAACAACAACGGTTACAGCAACCGTTGATAAAGACATCAGAGAGGAGCAAATATAATCCTAATTCCATAGAAGAAGGTGAGAGGCTTCAAATAATTGATTTGAGTGGCATGTCCTTGGACTCTCTTCCCAACCCTTCTCTTAATTTAGCTACCATTTGCAAATTGGACCTCTCCAACAACAATCTTCAGGTAATAATAATAATAATACATGTTGTTGCATGTGCATGCATGCCTCTCCTACCCATTTTTTTGTTGTTGAAGGAGTGCTATATATATATAGACTTCAAAAATAAAAATTATCCTATTGTGGAAAAATAAAAAATCATTCGACATTACAAATAAAATATAAATAAAAGTTAGCTAATATATCTATTCACCAAAATAGTCTAGTGATCTCCATAAAAAATCGAAGTATAAATAACATCCACACTCTCTCAACCAACTAACCTGGTTTATGACAACTTTATGAGAAGTCATATACAATTTTTTTAATGGCAAATTGTTAGTTGTTAATATATTTACAATGTTATGTTAGTTATTTTTCCTCGTCAGACTTTCCTTTGCACTTATATTTTCAATTTTGCTCAACAATATGGATATGGGCAAGCTACTTATCAACTGTTGTTATCAATTAAAATATAAAAATATTTTCTATATTTTCTCTGTTTTTTTACGGTATGGTCTATATTTTGTCTTTTTTGTTCGATCATATGCTTGTTTTTTATACTAGTATTTGTTTATTAAAATATAGGGTCGTGTATAATGATGGAGTGTATAAAAATTGTACAAAAAAAGAATACTATGTAAAATAGGGTATGTTAACAAGACATTTAATTATTAAGTAGTTGATGAGTACACAAAATGCAATAAATTTTTACCACATTTGTATTCTTAACATGTGCCCTTAGAGCACACATATTAGTTGACTTCAACTGTATCCTCACATTAGCCAAGAACCCCCCTTTGTCAGAGTACCATGGATATTTGTCATGAAATTGGATGGTTGAATTTGGCATGGTGCCTCTGCATGGCATCGTTGCATTTCCATTTCTTATGTATATTAAATATATTATAATTACACAACTTTGCTTTTCCTTTAGTTTTTGAGTTATAACCCATTTTAGAGTTTTAGATGAGTTGTATGGATATTTAGAAAATATAGTTGAGTTGTTTAAATAATAAAATAATATAAAAAATTAAGTGGGGTCCATTTAAGAAACTTGGAATGGATGTGGGTGCTCTTAAGGGCACATGGTAGAACTAGATATCATGTTAGGTCCGTCTAGCCCTATTCCTTTATGTTAATCCGTCCTAAATTGCAAATGGGTTTAGGTTAGGTCCCTAAACTATAGGACAAAAGTGTATCCAAAGACTTAAACCCGATCAAAGGAGGGACTCCTCCATTTATTTTTTGTTTACCATGTTTCCAATGAGAATCAAATCTAAGACATCATGCATACCATTCAAACTCCTCATGACTAGATCAAATTTAGTATTTTCTCTATCATTCCTTTGATTTGAGAAGACAATAGACATATCCATTTAGATTATTTATGATGTTCAGCTACGCGTTTACATATTTTTTCATGTTAAACGTAATTACATATTTTTCTAACTTGAAACATAATAATAGTTTTGTTTTTTTAAATTAAATAATCTTAGCTAACTATTGCTGAACGTTCTGAATATTTTCCTGTCAAGTACTCCTGATATAATGTGCAATTAATTTAATATTGCGACAGAATATTCCAGAGTCATTAACGGCGAGACTGCTGAACATAGTGGTGTTGGATGTGCACTCAAACCAACTTAGGTCCCTCCCAAACTCCATTGGCTGCCTCTCTAAGCTCAAGCTTTTGAATGTCTCTGGCAACCTCCTCCACCTCCTTCCCAAGACAATTGAGAATTGCAGGTTATTCTCCACATTTTTTATTTTCTTACTTTTACTAAATTAAATCATTAATTCAAATAGTATGAAATATCCTTCATTTAAACTGTATTTTAAAGTGTGTATTAGAAATTGAGATGTTCTAAATTCATAAATAATTCATCTTATCTTAAAAAAAATTATTCTAAATTTTAAATTTTTATCGGAGATGTTTTTATAATATTATAAACATGAATACAAAAAACCGTTCAAAAATGTGAAAGTATACAATAGTTTGATTAAAAGTACGACTAAAAATACCGATGGAAAAAACTTCAAGAGACTAAAAAATGCAAAAAAAATCTTCGGGACTAAAAACAAAATCCTACGAAACTATAGGGAGAAAAAACATATTTAACCCCAAAAAAAAGATGGGTATTCTTTTAAGTAACATATGTTAGAATTGAGAGTTGGGTCTAACTCAACCCTACAAAATCAGCGTGTATGGTGAGGATTGCTCTCACTTTATAAACACATATTTATGCCATCTCGCAACTAGATGTGAGACTTCTTTAACAGATATGTGAGACTTCTTTATCGGATACTATTCATACATGGATAATTTCATGAAAATTGTGCAAACAATTCAGATATATAAATCATGAGTTAGACTTTTTAGGATACTATGAAAGCAACATGTATTTTGCCACATAAATCAGATATATTAAATCATTAATTTAGTTTTGGCATGCCACGAGTTACTGCTAGTTATTGATTAGATACTACTATATTAGTATATTGTAATTCATTTTTTATGATTATACTCCAATTAACATGTGTTTAATGAACTTTGATTCACCAGGGCCTTGGAAGAGTTGAATTTAAATTTCAACAAGTTGATTCAGCTACCAGAAACAATAGGATACGAGCTACTAAACCTAAAGAAGTTATCAATCAACTCCAACAAATTACTTTTCCTTCCACGCTCCATCTCTTATCTCACATCTCTAAAGATTCTCGACGCACGCCTCAACTGTCTAAGGTCTCTCCCAGAAGACCTCGAGAATCTTGTCAACCTTGAAATCCTAAATGTGAGTCAAAACTTTCAGTACTTGGATTCTATCCCTGACTCCATAGGACTTCTCTTGTCCCTTGTTGAACTTGACATTAGCTACAACAAGATCAAGTACTTACCAGATTCACTTGGTTGCCTCAATAAGCTTCAAAAGCTATGTGTGGAAGGGAATCCACTTAGTTCACCACCACCAGAAGTTGTAGAGCATGGATTGCATGCAGTGAAGGAGTATTTGTGCAGTAAGATGAATGCTGGTCATCAAATTCCAGTTAAGAAGAAGTCATGGGTTGGAAGATTGGTTAAGTATGGAACCTTTAATGTTAGAAATGGTGCTCGCGAAGAACGCGAGGCTTTCATTCTCCCTGATTATACTAGATCTATTGATGGTCTCGCTTCTCCCCGTTATATGGGGATGTTTTCACCACGCCGTCTCTTCTCCTATCGTAATTACTTCAACAACTGAAGGGAAAAACTTGAATATTTGGAGACACTTTTGAATGTGTTTGCTTCATTCGCAAGGTAGAAAAAATTTGGAAATTGGAGGAAAGAAAAAGGTTGTGATTTTTTGAAAATTTGGAAGATGCCCATTTCGCTTGATGGATTGATAAAATAATGATTAGATAGTATGATGATCCGTACGTGAAATAATATGGCGTATATTGCCATAATAACTATCAAACTTGGCTCTGGTTTGGAAGAGCAATTCTTCTTGGTTCACAACTATCTAGACATATTATTTGGTCACACTAGCATACTTCGGTATTTATTGTGTGTGACCAAATAAAATGTCCAAATGGTAGTGTTCACCTAAGTATTTTTCTGTTTGAGAATAAACTCGTGTCTCTGTCACGTTGAAATGATTGGTACGTGAAATAATATGGCGTATTGCTGTAATTATCGCATTTGACTATGGTTTGTAAAAGAAATTCATATTTATGTGGTTTCAAATATAATCAAAAATCTGCTTTCTAGCTAGATTCATACTTGTCTTGTTGAAAATGATATCATCTATTATATAAAATATATCCTTATTTTATCTAGTCTAAATTATTATTCTAATCTTAATTTTAAATTTGAATCATATTAAATTTGATGTAATCTTCATTTAAATTTGAAATCAAATTAGATTTAAGCTAATTATAATTCAATTTTGACTCAAAAATTACTTTAAAAAGTATGTCACAATACAAAAAGAAAATAGGGCCCATTTGGATTTGACTTATTTTTGAATTTATGAAAATAACTTATGCAAATAAATAAACTTTTATGCTAATTCATAAGTTCTTACTAACAAATATTGTGTCTATATAAGGTTTTTTTTATTCCATAAACTACCTTAAAATTATAATAATACATAAAAACTTATTTATATTTATTTGTATAAATTATTTCGCATAAGTTGAAAAACACGTCAATACAAACGGACCCATAGTGAATGATAATTGTTTACCCATACTCCCTAATTTTTTTTTTTCTCATTTATCTCCTTTCAATTCCTAAATGATAATATGTTTACGATGAAATCTCAAATGAGTTATAAGAAATTAGCATCAAGAAAGAATCCTTAATTTCTACGCATTGTTCTCAAACCTCACAAGAACAAAGATGAACAATGAATCACACTCCCAAGGTGTTTATGATTTGTCTCCAAACCTTAGATTTACTCCAAAAAATTCTCAATCATTAGATCTTGATCACGTAATGATTCTCTCCTTTTATCCCTCTAAGTGTTTCCCAAAACCCTAACACACCAAAAGTCAGAAATCTGTGAGAAATTCACATGTTTTATAGTTGTTCCGCACGGTCCGCACATTTCCATGTGCGCCCCGTGCACAGATGAACTTACACAAATTTGCTAGGCGAAATAAATTTCGCGCGCAAAACTAGCCTTCTTCAAAACCACAATTCTAAACATTTAACAATAGATTTTAAGACACACACAACACGGCGCGCACAACATTGCCTTTTGCGACGGGCAATTCAACTTACCAGACCTTCAATTCGAATTACCACAAGCAATAATCAGAAATACATTGTTTTTGTTTCTGAAGCACTTTTTCCACAAAACATATACTCCCTCCGTCCCAAAATAATTGAGCTAAATTTGACTTTGTGTACTATTCATATGATCTACTTTGATCATATTTTTCTACTTATATGTACATGCAAATATATGCATATAAGATGTTGTTTAATTTGTCTCGATGAGTATTTTCAAAATATATAAATTTTATAATTTTTAATAATAGATAATTCAAGATATTAACGATCAAAGTTGTACATTGGCAAACGTGAAGTTGGTCAACTGGGTCGGTTATTTTGGGACGAAGAGAGTATGTAATTTCTTAGTCATGACTTATCCTAAAATTGATATTTCAACGTATATGTGAGTACTTAATCACACCGCTATATATCCATGTCTTGATTCACAATTTATCAGAAAATTAGAAAATACTACTATTGGTTTACACAGAAACAGCCACAAGCAGATGCAGAGGTAGCTAGCTCATGCTGTCAGTGGATGCATTGTGTCCACTCTATTGTTTACATAATCTGTAATTAAACTCATAATTTATTTAAGAAATGTCTGAAAGATACCAGAAACTGGGACAACATTCATGTGCTATGCTGCCAATCCCAATCTGTTAGCTTCTGAATTCATAATAAAAAACAGACAAGACACCCTTTTGGACTTCCACGTGATCAGAGACCAATCCAACATGTTAATTAATCTCATGCAACTAATTAATTAATTTAGAAAGAACCCACATATTCTATTAATCTAACACTATATACGGTGCTTGTTGATCAAATTATATTGATGAAATTATAAGGAACCTAAGCACATGTTATGTTTCTGATCTAATCTCATTAGTTTGATTAATGTATTAATTATTTTTTTGGAACATTTTCCAATTGCAAATTATTCCATTCATTCATGTTGTAAATTCATCAGTATCTACTTCTAGGGATTATATGGTTTAATCAATTTATTAGTTGACATGGCTTAAAGAGCTGTTATCATTTCCAATAAATTTCTTTGGTCAAACAGTGTGTGTATTATGTAATGCACAAATTTAAGCTCTTTTTATTAGCTGTCTGTTCCAATCAATGTTAAATTGGAATATTATATGGATCATAAAATTTCTTGAGATTCAGTTTACAAACTTCAATACCAAGAAAACTTGGTACTAGTACTACATACATCCATGTAAAATATATTCTTCTCCCAATGGTAGCAAGTATAAGTAGCCAATTTTTACTTTTCCACGTTTACATAACTCACATGCTGCCAACTCTTTGAAATTAATTAAAAGTGGAGGAAATTAGTCAATTGTAGGAGTTAATTAATGAACGGTGGAGAGGGGATATAGGATGACGATCGCCAAAGAGTTAGATCATAAATAATAGAGTTCTTTATTTTTGGTCTCGTGAACCTTAACTCAATTGGCAGAACATATATGATAAACATTACTATAGTCGGAATGTATTTAACTCTAATTTGATTTTGATAATGTGTAGATTCTACGAAAAATAAGGAGGTCCGGCATTTGAACTCCATTAACAATATAATAGTAACAATATTGATTCTGTTATTGTTATTTGTAGCGTCGCATGTAATAATTGACTAGTATGGCTTAAATTAACTACTACTAGTAGTATTGATTGATCAATATAACAGGACAAATCCTTGAAACAAGGAGTAACATGAATTAAGAGGTTTGCTCCAATTGGAGCCGTTTATCAACTGCGGTCACATCACGTGACTAAAAAGACAAGCATCATTTTTCAGTATTAATTTTATCATATGATTATCATTAATGTTGAACAGATCCCATGCAATTGGAGACTAGCCAAACTAGTTTAAAAAAGTAAGTTGAAAAATGTACCAAATCCACTCTACTTTTAGTCAATATTACCATGCTAGAAATAGCTTTTATTTATTCAAAAGTTTACTAGTAAGTCATTTTCAAGACTGTTTTTAATATTAACTGATCTGAAAGAATAAAAAATAATCAATTTGCTACATTGATATTGGTATTAACAAAAATATTGATCTCTTTCTATATAGTCTCATAGGCTACAATCTCTAGCTATCCTACATATAATTAAAACATTTTTCATATGATAAATTATTAACAAATGAAGGGGAATGAAGAGCTGGAAATATGGAACAAATCAAACCTAAATTTTCATTTGAATCAAAATTAATATATATTTAGCATTCTGCTATACTGTATATCATTTCCATTTCCTTCTCTAATAAAATCCAATAATAATATCCTCTAATTAATACATCATAATTGCTTTTGCATCAAAAATAGACTATACTCCAAGAAGAACATAGTAGAGTATTGTTATAGGCAATGCAATCAACATTCCAAATATAACCCTGCACAAATAGCAAAATTCTATTTTAGTGTTTATTTAACTGTCAATAAATAAATCTACACATATAATCACTTTCATTTTCTTTTAACAGAAATGTAATTAAATGGAAAAACAAAAACAAAAATGAGACTCACGCAGTACTAAGTATATCTGGATGGAGATTGTATTCTTTGGCAAACACAAATGGAACAATACCTTGGGGAAGGGCAGCCTGCAAAAATAATTAAACATGATTATGTTAATAATTAAGGACTAATATCAATTATATTTTGATTAATTGATGATAAAGTGAATTTCATTTCACATACCTGAACAATTGCAACATGTAAGAGAACTCCACGGATACCAATTGCGATTGAGGTTGCCGCGATAACAGCTGGACCGGTCAAGAACCTAACAGCCATAGAAAATGTCGCAACTTGTTTTCCGCATGCAATCAGCTTAGGCTGTAATGCCATGAACAAACCAAGACTGAACATAGCCATTCCAAGACCAGCATCAGATAGTATTGAGATCGAACCTTTTACAATCGACGGCATTTCAATGTGCCACCTGCAGTGATCGATTGACAGTGTAAAAAAACGTTAATATTTTTAATGATCTAACAAAATTATGATTAACTACATATACTATATATAGAAATAGTTTACCAAAGACAAAAATAGATAGAAGATTTTTATACCTAAATGATATAAGAGACCAAATAAGTCCTATAAGACTTGAGTAGGTATTTGGATTTCTGATGAGTTTCCTCCAAACCATGATGAGAATAAGTCTTGTCATCACACTTGCTGGTGGCATCTGTGTGTTTTTGTTTACATCCCCTCCTTCCAAATCCATCTTCTTCTGGCTAATATATGGAGACTTTGTTCCTTCCTCAATTTCCATATCCCTTTCTCTCCGACCAGGACTCATGTTCGCAATCAATTCATTAACACCTGCATTTCAAATTTCCATATACTCGTGTTACAAAATTAATCAACAAAAGTAAAGATCCCGTACAAGAATGCACGAACGTGAGGAAAAAATAGCGAAAAACATACATGAAATTCAGGCAAGCGGAATCAAAAAACACCACAAGACACTTATAATGTGGACTTCCGTTGAACAAATGTTACTATGTAACAAAATTATGTACAGGACGAACTTTGAGGGAAATTTTTGCAGGGACTAAAATCAAAAGTTGTATATTTATAAGGACGAAAAACATATTTAATTAACCCTAAATTATATAATGTGGTTGCAATAAATGAAAAGGTTATGAATTTGATGTCTGACATTGTTTTTAGTACCTTTTGATGCAAGAATAGTTTGATCATGTGGAACAGATTTGGAAGGATCAACAGTGCCAAAATCAGTAGAAGCAGCTCTATTAACTGCATGTTTAAGATTCCCTTCAGAAACAGGTGAAGCACTTGAACTCCAAACAAACATGTGTAACTCTTTGTTATTAGGTCCATTACCATTTCCACCACCACCAACACTATCTTTCTTCTTTGTGCCAGCACTAGTAGAACCAGAAAGAATTGGATTTGGAGGAGGGTAAGAACCACCATTGTTAAACAACTCACCACTCATACTTCTCCCTCCTCTCTTCTTATGCATCTTCAACGTCTCATCTTCGAAATTCGAAGTCCTTGGCGTTACCCCTTTCGAAGATTGCATAGAATAAACATCACCATTAGTACCAATACCATTATTACTTTGAAAACTATTTGTATAACCATGTTTCGGACTCGGCGCTTTACTTTGAAACATGGCATAAAAATCAGTTTGGTTAAAACTAGAAGCTCTTGGTGTTGGTTCTCTTGATGATTGAACCGAATATATCTCAACACCGGTAAGATTCGAAGCGCGTGGTGTCATATTATTTAAATGAGATTTATTGAATGATCCAGATACCATAGAGTTAGTAGTTGATCTTTTCACAACAACATGAAGTTTACCATCTTCACCTATTTCAGCATCAGTTTGAAGCGGTTCTCTACCGTTAAGCGAAACAACATCAGAATCAACTTTGAATGATGTTATAGAAGCTGCAGTTTCAGGAAACTGTTCTGTTATGAGAAGTTTAGCAGCTCTATATTCAAACAAAAATAACATAAGAGTATACCAAATAACACTTTGTAGAACAACAATTTGTACCATGAGATTTCCTGAGAAATCACCATACATAGCTTTTAAAAGAGGAATTCCCATAACAAGTGTGTTAGGAAGAGTTGAAAGGGAGAAAAGTGTAATAGTCCAATCAAGACTATCTTGGTTTTTTGTGAAAGTGTTCCATAGAAAAAGAGCACCAAGAATAACTACTTTTTGAAGTGAATCAGCTGCTAAGAAATGATAATTCATAGCATAAGGATCATTGGAAGAGATAAAATGGAAAGATAGTAATGGAACTGCGAAAACCGCAACAAAACGGTTTATGCCAGAACATTGATCTGGTGTAAATATTTTCCACCATCGAACCGAACCATATGCTAATATCATAGCAACATATAACGGTACAATAGCCGCGAAAACATCGTATATATCCTTACCGGTAATCATGGTTATAGATAGGTCAAGGTAGATTAGGCACAAAAAGAAATTCTAATAGGGTGATAAAGAAAGAGTTTGTGAAAGGTTGTTAGTGTTCTCTTATAGAGGGAGACACCTTAGTTTTTAATTAAATGTGATTTATAAAGGAAGTAGTAAGTAATAATATAAAGGTTAAAGTTTAAAATAAAAAAATGAAGTTCAAATGTAGACAGAACAAGGTTGGATTTTCTATGAGCAAGGTGTGTATGTAAATGTATAATAATAATTGATTATAAGGCTAACTCGGCGCCATTGTAAACGTTCATGCACATGTAAATTGGGCAGTATTCAGTGATCTGCGGTAGCAGCAAAGATCTTTCTGCCAAACTTATTATTAAATATTTTCATGTAATGTGGAGATTAATTCAGAGGGGAAATAAACAGTATTAAGGAACCAACAATGGATTAGTATAGTGGAATTGTAAGGCTGAATTTCGATGAAGCGGCACGCGTGAAATGTTTATGTGACAATTCAGTTTATGTCTCGATGACATGACATTGTGTAGTTGGATTCTTGTTTGATGATATGTCATGCATAAGTAATCAAATTTGATGTAAATCAATATCTAAATAGATTCACACTTAATAATTTGTTTTGATATCATCAACGCTACTCAATTGTCACATAAGTATCTCATTTGTGCGAATCCTAACAAAAAAATCTACCTAAAAAACTAAATAGGTGGAACAAAAGTTAGATAATTTGTAAATTGAGAGACTAAATTCATAAGATCTAAGAATGCAAGAACCAAAATTGTAAGTGAGACAAAATAGTTATGACTCTATCTAACACTTGCATAAGCATTTTGGGCTTCTTCCACAGCAATTAGATGCTCTGTCTAGGCCTCTATCTAAACAATACCCACCATCAAAACAAAGATCATTTCATGTTTTTTTACCCATTCTTACCTATAAATTTCTCTTGAGTTTTCTTTTGTACTTTTTATAATATTTTAATTGCATTAATATTTTTACTTTCGTCTGCCATGAGCATTTCTTTTTTACCACCAGTTTAATTTGGTTTGGGGTGACATCAAGTGAAGTAGTTTCAACCCCCTCCGATATTGAATTGTGGTTCTCCCTGCTAAATTTAGCGTCAATCACCACTAAATCAACTAACGATTGGTTTTGTCATGAGCATTTGGTTGAGTATGTTTTCCTTCTTTTTTCGTATTACTCCTATGACGTGGCTATCCACTCAAAAATCAGTCTCTGCAATGTGGAATTTGAAGTGGATCGAATGGTGACATCAAGTGAAGTGGTTTCGGGGTGACATCAAATGAAGTGGTTCAAGCCCCCTCTCCCAGGTGGCTATCCACTCAACTCCATCGAAACAGAAAGAATAAAGAAACAGAAAGAATAAAGAAAGTTATGGTGTATTTGATAGACATCTTACAAATTGAGCGTTGACAATTTGCAAATTTAGTATTGGACGAACTTTACACGTATTTGACATTTTCACGATATTCTTTTAGTACAACAAAACTAAAAATTGAAGAATAGAGTTCTCTCTGAAAATTAGAAGACCGTCGTCTTCTACCTCTCTTTGTTTTCTACCTCGCCCGCGCTGCCCCAAACATCCCAACAGTTCCGTCAACCACCACATGTCTGCTGAATTCCTCGGTGAGTGACCTATTGTTAGGGTTGTTATGTTAGTCAAAAGGAATTTGGGGTTTTTCATACATGGTTTTAGTAAATTCAATACTTGAAATTTGTTCTCTGTTTAGTAAAATGATCAAGTTGTTTGATTCTTCCAGGTTAATCATGAACTTCGTTGTAAAATGATGAAATTGCTTGATTCTTCTTGGTTTTGTGAAGATCGTCATTGAAACAAAGAGGAGGCTAATATCCAAGGTTCTTGCTTTGGCATTAATTATAGTTAAATAATGCTTTGATATATTAATTAATCTTTGAATTTCCCTTCATTATGCTTTTTATTTTATACTTCAAAATGTTAAAACTACTCAATAAATAAATGGCTTTCTAATTTTAGTCGAATAAAAAAATAAAGGAATGGTAAGTTGATGAACAATGAAAGCACCAGTTAAAGTGGCAAAACAAGCTTTGAAACTCTCCCTAATCATTATGATTAGTGAGTTTTACACTTAACTAGCATGTGCCACTTAACAGGAAGGTAAAACCCCTTGTGTTTACAACCTAATTAATACATTTCCTTCCATTCATTCATTCATCCATTTGAGTGAGCCTTGAAGCCACAGCATCATAATTGTTTTATATTATTTTTGCATCCAAGATAGACTACAATACTCCAAGAAACACATAGTAGAGTATTGTTATAGGCAATGCAACCAACAATCCAAATATAACCCTACAAAAATACCAAATTTTATTTTAGTATTTATTTTACTAAAATAGAGGGATTTTCTTTTAATAGAGATGTAAATGGAGAAAGAAATTACCCAGTACTGAGTATAGCTGGATGGACATTGTATTCTTTGGCATATACAAAGGGAACAAGACCTTGGGGAAGGGCAGCCTACAAAAATTAAACTTTATTATGTTAATAAACCAATAAGAATTATTAAGAACATTGATTGTAATTTGATAAAGGGAATTTGATTTCACCTGAACAATTGCAACATGTAAGAGATCTCCACGGAGACCAACTACTATTGAGGTTGCCGCAATGATGGCTGGACCGGTCAAGAACCTAACAGCCATAGAATATATTGCAACTTTTTTTCCACATGGAATTAGCTTAGGCTGTAATGCCATGAACAAACCTAGACTGAACATGGCCATTCCAATACCAGCATTAGAGAGTATTGTGATAGAACCTTTTATGATCGAGGGCAATTCAATGTGCAATCTGCAATGATTGATTGACAATGTAAAAATAAATATTTTTCATGATCTAACGGTTATAATTGATGGACTTACACTTTTGGTGCATATCCATTAAATCTATGTCCTATATAGAAATAGTTTACCAAAAACAAAATGATAGAATATTTTTATACCCAAATGATACAAGAGACCAAACAAGTCCTATAAAACTTGCGTAGGTATTAGGGTTTCTGATGAGTTTTCTCCAAACCATGGTGAGGATGAGTTTTGTTATCACACTTGCTGGTGGCATCTGTTTGTTTTTGTTTACATCCCCTCCTTCCAAGTCCACCTTCTTCTGGTTGCTAATATATGGAGACTTTGTTCCTTCCTCAACTTCAACACCAGGACTCATGTTCTCAATCAAATCATTACCACCTGCATTTCAAATTTCCAAAACTTGTGTTACAAAATTAATCAACAAAACATATTAGGTCCACTACAACTTCTACAACCAATGTTAAGCTATCTTTCTTCTTTGTGCCAGCACTTGTAGAACCAGAAAGCATTGGATTTGAAGGAGGGTAAGAACCGCAATTATTATTAAACAACTCACCACTAATACTCCGCCTTCTGCTTTTCTTATTCATGTTCAAATTCTCATCTTCTGAATTTAAAGACACAGGTGTTGCCCCTTTGGAAGATTGCATGGAATAAACATCGCCATTAGTACCAGTAGTATAACTCTGAAAACTATTTGTGTAAAACTCGGTTTGGGTAAAACTAGAAGATCTCATCGGTGTTGGTTCTCTTGACGATTGAACTGAACATATCTCAAAACCGGTAAGAATTGAAGCTTGTGGCGTCATATTATTTAAATTAGATTTGTTAAATGATCCTGATACCATAGAGTTAGTAGTTGATCGTTTAACAAAAACACGAAGTTTACCGTCTTCTCCTATCTCTGAATCAGTTTCAAGTGGTTCTCTATCGTTAAGTGAAAAAACATCAGAATCAACTTTGAATGAAGTTATAGAAGCTGCAGTTTCAGGAAACTGTTCTGAAATAAGAATTTTAGCAGCTCTATATTCAAACAAGAAAAGCAAAATAGTGTACCAAATAACACTTTGCAGAACAACAATTTGTACCATGAGATTTCCTGAGAAATCACCATACATTGCATTTAAAAGAGGGACTCCCATGACAAGTGTGTTAGGAAGACTTGACAAAGAGAAAAGTGTAATTGTCCAATCAAAACTATCTTGGTTTTTTGTGAAAGTGTTCCATAGAAAAAGAGCACCAAGGATTACTACTTTTTGAAGGGAATCAGCTGCTAAGAAATGGTAATTCATAGCATATGGATCATTGGAAGAGATCAAATGAAAAGATAGTAACGGGACTGCAAAAATCGAGACGAAACGGTTTATGCCAGAACATTGATCTATGGTGAAGATTTTCCACCATCGAACCGAACCATATGCTAATATCATAGCAACATATAATGGCACAATTGCCGCAAAAACTTCATATATATCCTTACCGGTAATCATGGATATAGATAGTTAAAGGTAGATTCGACACAGATATTAAATGAGAGTTTGGTTATTTATTTAAGACGGCTGCGAATGCACGAGTATCTTGTCAATGTCAATTTAAAATGGAAAAGAACGAAACACTGCTGAAAGAGGGTGACGCCTAGTTCTTAATTAAAATGAGATTTATAGCTTAGAAATAAGCAAAAAGAAACTCAATATATAGAGGGTTGGATTTTCTGAGCAAGATGTGTATGAATAATAATTGGGAAGTAGCAGGAAAGATCTTTTTGAGAAACTATTATAAATAATTGTTTTATTGTGGAGATTGGTTTAGTTAGTTAATTAGAGGGGACATAAATAGCATTATGCAAATTGTAAAAATGACAATGATAACTAACGGTTTAATTAACTGGTTCGATCTGTCATTTTATTATTTGTTACTAATTTGTTTCCACTTCTACATTTAGATTTGATTCCTATCTGGAAGGAGTGCATTTGTTAAGAGTTGGAATTGTCCGTGAATTATAAAACCACACAAAAACCAGAAGTGTGTCGTCTTCTACCTCACCGCGCTGTCCCAAACATCTCAACAGTCCCGCCAACCAAACACTTCTCCTGAATTCATTAGGGGTTTTATATTTCAATATTTGAAATTTGTTTTCTGTTTGCTATAATGATCAACTTGTTTGATTCTTCCAGGTTAATGATGAAGTTCGCTGTAAAATGATGAAATTGATTGATTCTTCTTGGTTTTGTGGAGATCATCATCATCATTGAAACAAAGAGAAGATCTTCATGAGGCTGATATCCAAGGTTCTTGCTTTGACATTTGTTGCCATTAATTATAGTAAAATCATATTTTATATGCAATGAAAAACAAGAAAATTTATTCAATTTGTTCGCAACATTCAATGTCTTTGATATTTCAATCTTTCAATTTCCCTTCATTATGTTTTTTCTTTGTAAAGTAACCTAGTGACTAGAATTTCATCTTCTTAAGGTGAATAAGTGGAGTGTTCGGAATTCAATCTCTCACTTTGCATATTATATGATCATTATGCTGTTTTTTGGTTTTTTTAAAATATCAAATACAGTATATTTTCCTTTTAAAATATAAAATTAGTTTTTCCATACAAAACATTTCATCATCCCTAAGCATAATTTATAAAAACTTGAAACAAATATGAAAATGAAAGAAATAATTTTGTAATCCACGAAACAAAACTTCTTACCTTTTGCTTATTTATAGAGCTTTTCTCTCTAAACAATAAAGAAGACATATTCTGCTACATGACTTGAACATTACACCAGTTTTACTGCTAGACCAACTTAAACATTTGTGTTGGGGACACAAAATGTAATACATAAAATATAACAATATGCTATAATATGTGAATATTATACCTATTAAAAATGAATTTTTTGGGTTTTGTCAAAAAAAAAAATTAAATTTTTTGGGTGGACCCATGAGAAGCTCCATCTTGCTTGTGTTTACAACCATTTTCTTTTGCTTCTCAACTTTAGGCGAGTCTTCCTCTCAATTTCTTGGACTACAATACTCCAAGAATCACATAGTAGAGTAATGTTATGGGCAATGCAACCAATATTCCAAATATAACCCTGCACAAATGCCAAATTCTGTTTTAGTATTCATTCTACTAAACTAGATGGATTTTCTTTTGATAGAGATGTAAATGGAAAAATATTTTAAAATGAGACTTATCCAGTGCTGATTATATCTGGATGGACATTGTATTCTTTGGCAAACACAAAGGGAACAATACCTTGGGGAAGGGCAGCCTGCAAAAATTAAACATTATTATGTTAATAAAAACAACTAAGAATCGTTAAGGACATTGATTGTAATTTGATAAAGTGAATTTGATTTGACCTGAACAATTGCAACATGTAAGAGAACTCCACGCAGACCAACTGCTATTGAGGTAGCCGTAATCACAGCTGGACCGGCCAAGAACCTAATAGCCATAGAATATGTTGCAACTTTTTTCCCACATGGAATCAGCTTAGGCTGTAATGCCATGAACAAACCTAGACTGAACATGGCCATTCCAAGACCAGTATTAGAGAGTATTGTGATAGAACCTTCTACGATCGAGGGCATTTCAATGTGCAATCTGCAATGATTGATTGACAATGTAAAAATAAATATTTTTCATGATCCAACGGTTATAATTGATGGACAATGTAAAAATCTTTACACTTTTGGTGCATATCAATTAAATCTATGTATACTATATAGAAATAGTTTTTCAAAGATAAAAAATAATAGAAGATTTTTATACCTAAATGATATAAGAGACCAAACAAGTCCTGTAAGACTTGCGTAGTTGTTAGGGTTTCTGATGAGTTTTCTCCAAACCATGGTGAGCATGAGTTTTGTTGTCACACTTGCTGGTGGCATCTGTTTGTTTTTGTTTACATCCCCTCCTTCCAAGTCCACTTTCTTCTGGTTGCTAATATATAGAGACTTTGTTCCTTCCTCAATTTCAACACCAAAACTCATGTTCTCAATCAAATCATTACCACCTGCATTTCAAATTTCCAAAACTTGTGTTACAAAACTAATCTACAAAACATAGTAAGTCCACTACCACTTCTACAACCAATGCTAAGTTGTCTTTCTTCTTTGTGTCAGCACTTGTAGAACCAGAAAGCATTGGATTTCAAGGAGGGTAAGAACCACAATTATTATTAACAACTCACCGCTAATACTCCGCCTTCTCCTTTTCTTATTCGTCTTCAAATTTTGAAGACAGAGGTGTTGCCTCTTTCGTAGATTGCATGGAATGAACATCGTCATTAGTACCATTACAATTACTCTGACAACTAAGTGTGTAAAACTCGCTTTGGTTAAAACTAGAAACTCTTGATGATTGAACCGAATATATCTCAATACCGGTAAGATTTGAAACTTGCGGCGTCATATTATTTACATGAGATCTGTTAAATGATCTGGATGCTATAGAATTAGTAGTTGATCTTTTCACAATAACGCGAAGTTTACCATCTTCTCCTATCTCTGAATCAGTTTCAAGTGGTTCTCTACCATTAAGTGAAATGACATCAGAATCAACTTTGAATGAAGTTATAGATGCTGCAGTTTCAGGAAATTGTTCTGAAATAAGAAGTTTAGCAGCTCTATATTCAAACAAGATAAGCATAAGAGTGTACCAAATAACACATTGTAGAACAACAATTTGTACCATGAGATTTCCTGAGAAATCACCATACATAGCATTTAAAAGAGGGATTCCCATGACAAGTGTGTTAGGAAGAGCTGACAGAGAAAAAAGTGTAATTGTCCAATCAAAACTATCTTGGTTTTTTGTGAAAGTGCTCCATAGAAAAAGAGCACCAAGGGTAAGTACTTTTTGAAGGGAATCAGCTGCTAAGAAATGGTAATTCATTTCATAGCATAAGGATCATTGGAAGAGATAAAATGGAAAGTTAGAAAGGGGACTGCAAAAACCGAGACAAAACGGTTTATGCCAGAACATTGATCTATGGTGAAGATTCTCCACCATCGAACCGAACCGTATGCTAATATCATAGCAACATATAACGGTACTATTGCCGCAAAAACATTGTATATATCCTTACCGGTAATCATGGATATATATAGGTCAGGATATATTCGACACAGAAATTAAATGAGTGTTTGTGACAGGTTTGTGTATACTCCCTCCGTATTTATTTAAGACGCTTGTGAATGCACGAGTATCTTGTCGATTTAAGATGGAAAAGAAGGAAACATTGTTAAAAAATACGCAAATATCTATTGTTAATCCTCTGTTATAGGTAGGGTTGAGGGTTTGATTTTGTATGAAACGTTCATGTACAAATAATTGTTAGATAATTGTTGGAATGTGGAGATTAGTTTAGTTAGAGGGGACATAAATAGCATTATGCAAATCATTAAAATGACAACGATAATTAACGGTATGAATCTGCCATTTCATTACTTGTTATAATGAACTTCCACTTCCATCCACACTTAGATTTGATTCCAATCTGGAAGGAGTGCATTTGGAGAGTTGGAATTGTGCACTTGCCATGGCCTTCCATCCTTAAATAAAATGAAAATAACGTAAACCCTAACAAACTATTTATAGAACGAGTCAATGTCAAGTGGGCACGCACGTTTCAAGGGTATACTTGTGTTTTCTAGGGTAGCACTTAGGCAAAATAACATTACAAATCATTTATCTTACTTATTTGTAGTAGATTGGGGCTTCTTCTTTTCTTTTTTTTAATTGGTCTTTTATCTTCATAATGTGCACAAGTTAATGTTTTATTTTATTATCTTCCTCACACAAGTCATTTATCTTTGTAAACGCGCGCGAATAAATCCTTTATTTTTAAGTTTAATTGCAGTTTTGGTCTCCAATTTTATCAAACTCATAATATAATTTTACCTAGTATTTATATTAGAGTTTAAATTGTAATTCATTCATTATCTATTAATAAGATGAAACTATATGGCCTCTCTATAGTTGAAGGCATAGACTGATAGACATAATAGTAAGGTGAATAATGGTAACTTAAATGTCGGATGCCGTGGAGTTATTCAGAAGTCTAACAGAAATTTCATCATAGTTGATATTATATCTCTTATCATGCGTACTAAATAGATCCTTAGTGTATTAACGGTTTAACATAACTAAATATATATTGTTTTGATCGTAGTATTTTTATCTTATTTTGTAATAGTACGGGGACGTGTCTGTGCTGACGGCCAGTTCATTCGCCATTTCTTATGGTCGTAAAATCTCACTCAACTTTTTTTTTGCTATTCTGGTTTCGAGTGCGCGGATTCACTAGGTAGTGTCTGTGGTGGGTGTGACTTTGCGTCTGATTTTGTTTTATGCATGTTAAGGTTGTTTTTTAACCACTGTTGTACATAGTTGGATTGTATTTTTTATTTCCTTCTAGGCTATTACTACATTTTTGTGTGGTTTGACTTGGTCGGATTTATGTCCCCCCAACTTTTTTGTAGTATCTTTTATTTTAATATTCGAGCGTTGCAGTTGACTTGCCATCTGCACCCCTTTTGCTTAACAAAAATGTTATTTTGTAATAGTATGTGGGTCAACCATTTATTCTATAGGTTAATGCGAAACAGACTTGAACTAACATATCACAAGTCGTTTTCATTTATTCTGTGGGTGTGCACATAACAATTGACTTGCATGTCACATCAACATATATTATCATGTGAACAATAACTCATATGACTCCGTCCAAGGTGAGTCACTAATTTAAGTAATTCACTCGTGAGTCAGTCACTTATAAGTCGTTAGATTAGATGAAAGGTTGTGATTCCACGAGAAGATAGTGGACTATAGATGATGGCAATCAATCCCCACTTCCGGTTGCTTTTGTTGTTGCTGACTTAAATACATATTGGCACTAATTAAGAAGACCTGCTCTTGTTGTTTGTTGGGGCCTAGACTAGAGCGTTGAATATTCCATCCCTCGTGTTTTGAATAAAAAATTAAATATGAAAGAATTGGGCATCGTGGTCATTTGACATCCTTTATTTAATTTAAATAAACCTTAGGTCAACCACCACACCCTTCACGTAGCCGTTGGATGATCATGTGCCACCATAAGATCAGATCAATGTTGGTTGGTTGTCATTTTCAAATCAAAACCCATTGAATTAGAGGAAAACACAAAACTGAGGTTCTCTTCCTCTCTACGTATTTACTATATAGTCTGGTCAACTGATTTGTTGCACTGAAACGTTGAACACATTAATGTTGATTTTGATGTCAAACCAAGTATCATAAATGTCAAACCGAACCCTTTGTTTTGTTTGATGGATTCTGTTTGGCCTCACCTGCTCACCATAATCATAGCCCAATAGCTACTATATATATATATATGTATGTACTTCTTCCAATTTTATTAGTAGGGTTAAATATGTTTTTAGTCCCTACTTTTTTAAAATGGTAAGAAAAATCCCAAAAAATATTCTGTTATCCAAAATAGTCTCTGCCGTCTATTTTATCCTAGTCAGCAAACAGATTGATGACGTGGCATATGGTAGGACCCACTATTTTATTTGAGTTGTCACCTACATGACAATTGTTATAAAAAGTAGGGACTACTCTTGACAATTTCGTAAAAAGTAGGGATTAATATTCTTGACAATTTCGTAAAAAGTATGGACTAAAAACATATTTATCCCAAAATTAAATCAAATCAAACAAAACTTAAGTTTTGTAAAAATAAACATAAAATAAGAATAAACTTAGTTACTTTATAAATTTCGTTGATTATATTATACATGCAGTATATGTTCTATCTTTTGGCACATACTTAATACAACAATTATACTAATGAGAACTTAAATTTATGAGTCAAACATATGTTGCAGTGTATAATTATTGTATTAAGTATGTGCCAAAAGATAGAACATATACTGCATGTATAATATATTCGATGAAATTTATAAAGTAAATATACTGCATGTACTCCCTCCGTCCCATCTTATAAGAAAAAAAAACTACTTTTTCTTGTCTCATATTATAAGCAAAAAAAAACTACTTTTTCTTGTCCTAAATTATAAGCAAAAAAACCAACTTTGACCATTTTCAAGATTTGCTTTTACTTATTCTCATAAAATTTACTCTCTCTTCTTTTACCCATAATCAATAACCAATCAAAATTCTTTTTACATATTCCAATGAAAATTATTTCAAGAAAAACACAAAAAGTCATATTTCAAACTATCACATATTACTTTTCTTAATAAGTGTGAATTTTTTTTTTGCTTGTATTATGGGACGGATGGAGTATATTATAATCAACGAAATTTATAAAGTAACTCAGTTTATTCTTATTTTATTTTTACAAAACTTAAGTTTTGTTTGATTTGATTTAATTTTGGGATAAATAAATTTTTAGTCCATACTTTTTACGAAATTGTCAAGAATAGCCCTTACTTTTTACGAAATAGTCAAGAATAGTCTTTACTTTTTACGAAATTGTCAAGAATAGTCATACTTTTTATAACAATTGTCATGTAGGTGACAACTCAAATAAAATAGTGGGTCTCACCATATGCCACGTCATCAATCTGTTTGCTGACTAGGATAGACGGCAGAGACTATTTTGGATAACGAATATTTTCTGGGGATTTTTTTGGACCATTTTTAAAAAGTATGGACCATTCTTGATAATTTCGCAAAAAGTAGGGACTAAAAACATATTTAACCCTTATTAGTATAAGCAAAAAAAATTGTTTCACGTTTACTAAAAAATTTACTATTACTATTTACATCCACAAATTCTAGCTCAAATGGTAGAAATACCGAAATGGTTAATGTCAGGCGTCATGACCGAGGTTCGATCTCAGGTCACTCCACTTTGTGTGTGCGCGTTTTCAATGACTTTGTCATTTCGTCTACCAACGAAGAAAATTTTACTATTTACTTTATCTTTCTCTATAATACATTAAATTTATATTAGAACTATACAATTATTTTAATAATAGAACAATTATTAAGGGGTATTTTTTAAGAACAATATTATTAAATAGAATTGAAATTGATAATTTTTTATTATAATTAAGACCAAAATATTTGTTGACATTTGCTTATAAATAAGGATCGAGGAAGTAGTTATCCACAAGTTTTAACTCAATTGGCAAAAAAAATGTCAAAGTTATTTGATGGAATGTTATGACCAAAGTTGGAACCTCATCTTCCTTATTTGTTTGTGTGTGAATTTATAATAATTTTACCCTTTTATCTATTTGAGAGAAAAAAAATAAAGGAAGTACCTTTTTATTGCCTTTTTTACTATAGAAGATTATCACACAAAACTACGGCCATACATTATTTAAATTTAATTTTAAATGTCATTTATCTTTTCTAAATCTAATAGACCATTTACATTTCTAAATGACAACAACATTGGATCTCTACATAGTGTTTGGTTCTAAAGAAAGAGAAAGAAAAGGTGAGTAATACCATGCATGTTTTGCACACCTTCATAAAGCAAAGAAAAATAGTCAAAAGTGTCCAGTGTCCACTGTAGTTTGTATGGCCTAACATGAATTTGTGAATAGACAAATAAATTCTCCAATTTGTTTGAAGTTTAGCAATCCAACCCTTATGTTTGTTTGCTTCGTTACTAATGATACATGGATGTTAATTTATTATGTGGCAACCATGTAACTCGCGAATTTGATTGAAAAAACAAAAAAATAATAGATTTGTAGGAGTTTTTTCACTTTTTTCACCCCAAAATGGTAAGGACTATCCATCCAACTTAATGCCACGTTAATTATATATACTTATTTGCCTACATAGACTTTTTTTTTAACAAGCTGCCTACATAGACTTAAGGTTAATTGTTAATATATTATAATGATAAATGTTAGTTCTAACTAGTTCTAACAAGGAGAAAACATAGCATTAAAAAATAATTTAGTATTTTGAAGTAAAAAAATTGAATGACAAATTGTTAAGTGTTAGTATATTATGCAAACGTTTTTTCTTACCGGAGAAGAGGATTTTCGGCATATGAGTCTTACTCGGACATGAAACAGAATCCGTTTTGTCCGTGAGTGGGAGCAAATTCGCACCTGAAAGCAAGAAAGATTCAATTCTATGTGTTGCGAAAGACAAATTGTTAACTGTTAGTATATTATAATGTTATGTTATTTTTTCCTTTGTCATAACTTGCACTATGGACCTCCAACTCCTTAACTCTTAGTTCAACCAGTTTAATCAGTTGAGCTAGTCGTCCCACCCAATACTGAGAGCATCTCTAATAAGAGTATCAAAGAGAATTTCATACGCCAATGATCCATACCTAATTTAAAGTATTGTATCATCAACTTAATATTATCTTTTTTCTTCTTTTTTTTTTATATCAAATTGAATAACTTCTATCAATTTAGTAATGTAGTAGATACCTAAAGTAGTATCACTGTGAGCAAAATATGTATGAGTTGCATAAGTATTACATGACATAGTAGAGATCAATTGTTAGTAATGTATGATACTTAAATTGTTATCATCATTGAAGATGTTATATGAATGTTATTAGAAGGGTTGAAGTTTGAACCTCTTATTCTATACTTCAAATTTGAAGTAAAAGAGAAAAACTTCTCCATATTTATAGTGTGCTACGAGGATCAATGACCACCGTAGACTAATGGGCTACTACTATAAGAAAAAATAGCTGGATTTTTGTTTTCATTAATAATTATATGATAATTACACATAAATGAAAGACAAACAATAATAAATTGAATCGCTAATTCTTTTTAAATAGCAAAATTAATTCTCTTTAAAATAATGTTTTTTTCTAGAAAAGACACTATATTATTATGCGTAATTTTTTAAATTATTTACAAAATTTACAAAAAAACAATCACATCTTTAGGGCTAGGAAGCTAAAATAATCTAATTATTACATTTTTTTTTTGGTACAAAAAATTATTTAAATATCTAATCAAATACAAATGGTATGAGAATCCAGATCTATATTTTGGCAAACACCATAACCGTATGATAATGATTCACTTCCATAAAAAGCTGGCCAAATTAGGCATTGACCTAACAAAAGGAATCGACTATGAGTAGTCTCATTACTTTATTTCATCTTTATATGCAACAATATTACTTTTTTCATCGTAAGGGGAATCCATGACAAAATTCAAAATTATTAATTTAGTAAAGTTCTAACTAGTTGCTTGCTTTTAACCCATTTCCATGACTTAGATATATGGTCAACCATAAACAAAATGACAAAATGGAAAAGCTGTAGGGAGACACTTACGAGGAGATATCACTATTATGATTTTTATATTTTATTTTAGTGGAATGTGCTGTGTGGTATCTATCCGATGCTATTATCAAAGCTTGTAGAAAAGTCAAGTAGAAATGACCACATTATAGTATAACTTTCTTTTTGGATACACACAAACACAATCAAGAACCACTTCACAAGTAATAAAGAGAACAATCTTGTTATTATTTCAAAACATGAAAAGCCAAATTCAGGAATATCCCAATATCGTGATATATTTGGACTGCTACAAATTTGAATTTAAATGATAATTCATAGATCAAAACTAATTATTATTCTATTAGAAAATTATTTAAAATTCTATCAAAAAATTATTGAAAAAATGCAATCAAATTCAACTACAAAACATAAAAATTAACCATCCAATTCATATCTTTGCTTATAAAAAAAATAAAATCCAATATATATTATATTTTTTAATAATAAGACCTGATTTAATGTATGCATTTCTCTTCGTGCTACTCTACATATCATCGGTCATCTTTAATTTGCTCTTATATAACATATTGACGTAAACACAATTATCAATAATTTTGCACGATTACATCTAAAAATGCACATAGAAATTGTTTTATATGCGAATTTAGATATTAAATAAATTTTATTTTTTTTAGAATCAAATTTTTTATACAACTTATTATTTACGGCTTAAATTGTAAAAATGATTTTAAATCACCAAAATCTTATAAACGGCCTATAAACAACATTTGATATGTCGGCATGGCTGGTCTTGAGGGTAAGGAGTTAGATTAGTATGCTAAAAGTTATAAGTTCAATTCTCAGCACCACTATAAACAAAAAATTATACTCCTACGGTCCAATGTATAAGGAACAATTTGAAAAAAACACACAAACCAATAAATCTTTTTTTTTTAATTGAAAATTCTAAATCTTTTTGTCTATTCCAAAAATAACCTTGGTGTATTAATTTATACTTCTCTCTTGTAATTATCTACATACACCACTATGCTTAATTCCAATGTGACTTTTGCTATTCACAAGGATATTTAATTAGGGTAGAAATAGAAATATTTAATTAATAAAGCATAAATTTATAAATTGTTTCTTATATAAAGACCAAAAAAAAAATTCAAATTATTCCTTATACATTGGACCGAGGAGTAATTTTTTGCATTTCATTATATATATACATATATATATATATATATATATATATATATATATATATATATATATATATATATATAATTTAAATAATTAATACGTACGTATAGTATAGCAAATTCATGAATACTTGAAAAGGACAAGGTTCTATATAAACCAATAAAACATGAGTTAAAAAATAAACCCACCTTTTAGAAAATATATAATACAAGTAGTAATTTATAAACAATGAACGTAGTTGATCAGTTAAGGAAACTAGTACTATACGTCAAACTCCGTTGACTTTCTGGATTGCTTGCGATGAGAGACAACAAGGATTACAATATACTCCATGTGTATTTACATATTAGTACAATATAAAGATATGGGTCAATTATAATTATTTTAGGTTATTTTTTATCGTCAATTAATTTAAAAATATTAATTTGAGTGGAGGTATTGCTATGTATGAGTTGGTGTTTTTGGACTAGGTAAGGCGGTGATGATATTATTTTGGTAATTTTAGATTTCATTTTATTTGTTTATTGTTTTCTTGGTTTGCCACTTTCATTGGACTTTCGTATTGAAATAAGAGAGTGGTAGGACCTACCACCAACTCCTCTTTTGGACTTTCATACTAAAGTAAACATTGTTTTTGTCGCGTTGCAATTCACCCATTATTATTTTCATTTTTTAATTAATCTTATATCGTTTTAATAAAAGAAGTCCGTTAATTCAGAATTTAACTATATATTTCATCACATGTTAAGAAATTTAAAAGAGTGAAAATTTAAAATAAAAACTCACTAAAATTTTTCAATCTAAAAATATACAAACTCATAGTAGTACAGTATTTTGTAAAATAATTCAACCCATTAACCATTTGAAATTAATTACACTTGACTATTTATTTTTTTGGTCAATAATTACACTTGATTTTAATACTGTATTGCAATTTGCATTGAAAAAATAAATAAAAAATAAAAGTCTAACCAATATGTTGACGATGCTAGTTTGACTTTCTCATCCCCACTCTTTTATAACCAACCTATTCTTCTCTTATTCAACCAAACCTAAAAACCAAATACTCTCTCTACTTTCTCCTTCTTCTAACTTCTATCAAAACACAAACGCGCTTTTTTCTTTAATCTCTTTGTGAAGATGGTTTCAGATCCAGTAATGATTCCTAAGATGAGGATGCAAGAACAGATGGCTATACAAGAAGCTGCTTCTGCTGGAATGAAAAGCATGGAACATTTCATTCGTGTGCTTTCTTCTACATCATCTTCTTCATCTTCTGATCAACGTAACCGTTTAGATCTGGTCAATAAACTTGATTGTACTGAAATTACTGATTTCACTGTTTCTAAGTTCAAACAGGTTATTAACTTATTGAATCGTACTGGTCACGCTCGCTTTCGTCGTGGACCGTCCACTTTTTCTTCTTCTCCATCTTCATCTTCTTCTCAATTTCAATCTGAAAAATTCAATCCTCAACCACAGTCAAATACTCTTGTTTTTGCAAAACCGATACAAACAGTTAAACCAAATTCAAATCTGAAACCTAAACAGAACCAATCTACAGATTTATCTATTTCTCAATACTCTAAATCCAAGGAAGCCTATAGCGTCTCCACCACTACTTCCTCTTTCCTTTCCACCATCACCGGAGACGGAAGTGTTTCCGATGGCAAAATAGGTCCTATCATCTCCTCCGGTAAGCCACCTCTAGCTTCATCTCACCGGAAAAGATGTCACGAAGCAACCGTCTCCGGCAAAGTATCGTCCTCCGGTCCCTGCCATTGCTCCAAGAGAAGGTAATTTACCAAATTCAAACCCTAATTTCTCAAATTAATAAATATATGCATAGAAATAGAAAATTAATAAATATGTTGTATATTTTCCTTAATCAGAAAATCTCGCGTGAAGAGAACAATTCGCGTTCCAGCAATAAGTTCCAAGGTTGCTGATATTCCCGCTGATGAATTCTCATGGAGGAAATACGGTCAAAAACCTATTAAAGGTTCACCTTATCCACGGTAATTTTCTATTCCGATCACCGTTAATTAATTAATATGCTTATTGTTTCCGTTAAGATCTGATTGAAATTGATTATTGATATTAATATATGATTTGGAAATTGCAGTGGTTACTACAAGTGCAGTAGCATTAAGGGGTGTCCGGCGAGGAAGCATGTGGAAAGGGCACAAGATGATCCAAATATGCTTATTGTTACATATGAAGGAGAGCACCGACACTGGCAAACCGTCGGTGCCGTTGCCGGAGTAACCACATCTCAGGCTTCTTAGGCGACGGTGTTGATTGGAAGATTTTATGAAAGTTTTTCACTCTGACAAACGCCGTTTGCAGTTGACGTCGGGGTTATGTGGTAAACGTAACGGTGACGGAAAAGAACGGAGATTCCGAGAGAGAAATTAAAGCAAAGTCAACTTTTACTTTTGTGGACCGAAATGAATGAATTATTGAATGAGTCGTCTAAGAGTTGATAAGGACTTTTTTGTAAATTCGGCAAAACAATTAATGAAATTAAATTTATACAAGTTTTATTTATTTATTTATTGATTTATTTGGTTGGACTTTGGGCCATATATTTAATTTTTAAATTGATTAAATACAAGTAGTGTTGAATTGTTATATTCGGAGATCTAATCTAATCCAAGTTGAAAGAAAAGTATAGATTCCATAGCAAAGAAAGGTGAGAATGGAAACAAAGTCAAAGGTGCATGTTGAAAATAAAGAATACGAAGAATGTGGACATTGAGTATGGATTCGTGTCCATGTGGGTCCTCCTCCACCTGATTCAAATTTTTGTTGTTGCGTAAGTAAAGTAGTATCCATAATGCGACTGATTCAAATCATACTTCATAATCAAATAGTAAATTCAAGTTTTTACTAAATTAAATAATTCTAAACGATTACTCCTACTTGATAAATAGAAACAATTTAGTTATCATCTAAAAAAATAGAAACAATTTAGTTGTGATTTAGTTGTTTCTCTGTAAAAAAACAAAAAGAAGAAAAAATTTAGTTGTAATGGTTTTGGTTCCGTCTACATGTAATCAATAGTGTTTTATGGATGCAATTAGGGCCGAGCCAAAAATAATCGTTTATCTCAACTCAACTCGATAAAAAAGAGTGAGTTTCATGTTCGACACCATTGTTTTTGTTTGAGTTTAATCGTTTTAAATTTATGTTGAACTCATTTTTTGAATCACATAATTTAGAAAGTTTGACGTCTTAAAAAAAATGGCGCTAATGTGGTACAAAGTTTGACGTCTTCCATTTGGTACATCTATATCTCTGCAACTACATTAATTTTGGTCAAGTCATTAGTCATTACTTTTGTGTTGACCCAAAAAAACTGGATAAATTAATCTTGTGGTTCCATTACAATCTAGAAACTTCAAATTAGTAATATAATTTAATGATTTTATTAACAAAAAATGGAATAATATCCATTTTGTATTACTTTCTTCTCCGTTACTTTTTATTTATCGTTTTTGACCACTGCATAACAATGTATAACTTTGACAACTAATATATTTAATTATCTATTATAAAAAATTATGAAAATTTTATATTTTAAAAATATTCATCCATATAAATTAAACAATATCTTATTTTCTAACATTTTATTTTTACGGTAATCTAAAAGTATAAATGACAACAATCCTAAAAATTACAGCAATATGCATGCATGGTTGCCGGATATAACAGTGCAACAACTAATAATATGATGACCAAGGAAGAAATGCAAAATCTGCTTGGACTCAGTGTTGTGGCGGGTGCAAGAAGAGATGAAAATGAAATAGTGGGTTGAAACTACCAAACTACTACAATTTTCAACCATAGCAAGCATGACACCATTTTTTTCTTAATTGCATTTTTTATCGTCATATTTTTATTAAATATATAAAAATAGTCCATCTAACTTAAAATCAAACTTTTTTTTTTGTCTATTTTTACATTTGTTATAATTTTGATCTTAACTCATTTTTTTACTTAAACGTGACGATCTTTTATGCCATACAAGGTGAGTTTTGGTCTCAATTGTAATATTTCATCTTTAAATTTAACATTGGAGAATATATAAATCACCTTTTAGGACATCAAAAATCATTATTTTTAGAGAAAAAATATGGGTTATGGCCAAAATTGTAACAAATATAAAAATAGAGGATAAAAAAGTTTAGTTTTAAAGTAAGGGGACTATTTTCGTGAGTTTTATAAAATAGGGGAAGCAAAAGTGCAATTAAACTTTTTTATTTTATATGGTCACCGCTTTTCCATTTAATGTATGTAATTTTCATAAAACTAATTTTTATTTGTTTTTTATAAAAATTATAATCAAAGCGAAATTATTGACAATTTTATAATTGTTATTGAAGGACTTTGAACTCGGTATTCTTATATGGTCACGTGAACAAATATTATTTTCTTAGTCACATTTATAAAATTTTGTTTTTACATTTATTCTTTTAATTTTTTTTATAAATTTTCATAAAATTATATGAGTGTGTCTATATGATCACGTGACCATGAAAGTTTTGCTCATTCTTTTTTTTTTACTGTAAATAGCTTATCTCATTTCATTCAAAATAACATCGGTAATACATGTTGGTAAATCGATAAAATTATGGAAACTAGCTAGAGATGTAGCCACTCGAGCTAGTCTATGAGCTTCATTCGCTTGTCTCCTAATGAACTTAACATGAGAGTTCACAAGACTTGTAGCCAGAATAGTCCTACGATCGCTTAAAATGTCACCAAGGTCAGAGCGGTAGGTTCTGCTACTGTAGAGGTTGTCCACTACTCTTTTGCAATCCATCTCCAAATCCATGTTTGTTAATTGCAATTCATTCACCCAATTCAAAGCTCTCAGCAGTCCCATAGCTTCTCCAATATCCACATCAAGGATAGGTTCCATCCATTCGGTTCTCGCTGCTACAAACCTCCATGAGTGTCCCTTATACACATGCCAATACCCACTTTGTTGCTCATAGGAGAGAATGACACATCGATGTTACATTTGTATCGTCTGTGGCTTGGTTTCTCCCAATTCACCTGCTGGGACACCGATTGTGGGTTACCAACATGTTGGCGAACCTGCTGTGCTTCACGCCAGCTCGTAATCAAATGTCATATTAGAATTTGAGAGGTGAGATGTCTATACTCAACCACAAAAGCTTTTGTGGTTGAGTATAGACATCTCAAATTCTAATATGGTATCAGAGCCTATCATAGATCTATTTGTTGTTGATTCTTGTGGAGACTTCCCATATTTGGGCCACCCGTTGTTGTTGATTCCACGCACCAAGCCCAATAGTGCTGGACGTGAGGGGGTGTGTTAAAAGTCCCACATTGGCTAGAGATATGGCAAAGATAGCCTTTATAATATAGTGCAAACCTCAACTCAAGCTAGCTTTTGTGGTTGAGTATAGGTCTCTCAACTTGATAATTACACCGCTTCCAAATGCTCCACACCATAACGCCGAACAACTCTTGTTCTTCTTTATCAAGTCTCTGCAGTATTGAGAACAAGTTGTCTGATATGTTATTATTAATGTTCAGGCCCGCATTGATTTGATCCCATAAATTCACTCGTTTCCAACAGTCGATGCTACGCGGACAAAGAAATTGCACATGTGCACTATCTTCTTCACTGTCGTTACAAACATCACAATGCAGTGGGCATTGCATTCCCCGGCTGTTCAGTCTAGCTCGTGTCGGTAGCATGTTGCAGCCTATCCTCCACGGTAAGTTCTTCACTTTCGGTGGAATTTTAGCTTGCCATATGAGGTTCCAATTTCCTGCAGTACCTGATATGTTGTTACTGTTGTTAATGTTAGTATTATTAATGCAGTACTTATATGAGCTGCGTACCGTGTAGTTGCCGCCATGCTCAAGTTTCCAAACTAATTTGTCATTACGCACAGATGCAAGCAGAGGGGTATTGATAATGTGTCTGGCAGTGCTGTTATCAAATATGCCATTAATCTTAACAACATCCCATGCCTTTGAACTTGTCCACATAACGTCTTTCACTTTCATGGAGGAATCGAGCGTCTGCATATCAGATGGGGTAGGAATGGACATACCATTGTTTAGCCAATTTTGCTCCCATAAATTGATATTTTCTCCTGTACCAATACTCCACTTACAGCCACCTTTGATAATAAAAGAGTTCCAAATACTCCTCCATACATAACTTGAGTTATGACCGATTCTTGCCTCAAAGAAATCACAATTAGGAAAATATCTGGCTTTGAATAATTTTGTGATTAGGTTCCCTGGCTTTGTGACTAAATTCCAGGCTTGTTTACTGAGCAATGCAAGATTGAAAGCATGAAGGTTTTTAAAACTCATTCCACCACGGTCTTTGCTCACGGCGAGACGCTCCCAAGATAGCCAATGGAGACAGCGTCCACCGTTATTATTGCGACCCCACCAAAACGAATTGAGCATCTTTTCTATCTCTTCCATTAGAGTATTTGGAATAAGGAATATGCTCATGACATAAGTTGGTATAGATTGCAAAATCCATTTTATCATTACTTCTCTGCCCGCTTGAGAGAGATGTCTGCTTCTCCATGAATTAATTCTTTTCCAAATTCTGTCCTTTATAAATTTAAAGGTGGCTTTCTTGCTTCTTCCGATCATAGATGGGATACCGAGATACTTACCAGTTCCAAGGACATGTGTTACGCCGAGTTGATTCGCTATAACTTCCCATACCTCTGTTGGGACATTTCTACTACAGTAAAACTCTGACTTTTGGAGATTAATGGCCTGTCCAAAAGCTGATTCATATACTGAGAGGATGTTCTTTAATACAGTTGCCTCGGTTGCTGTTGCTTTGAAGAACAAAAAGCAATCATCGGCAAACAGGAGGTGTGAAATTATAGGAGCATTCCTACAAATCTTATCGCCATGTAATTCCCCTCTATCTTCGGCGTGTTTGATGAGCGCTGACAGTCCTTCAGCGCATATGATAAACAAATACGGTGATAGCGGGTCGCCCTGCCGTAAGCCTCTGCCTGGGACAATTGGCCTAACCTTTTGGCCATTGAGTAATCCACCTTTTCGACACATAACATAATCCAATCAATCCACTTTTGCTAATTCTAAACAGCTGAGAAAGGTAAAAAATTTCGTGTTACAAAATACTCACCTACAAAATAACTGAAGCAATTATAGAACTATTAACTATATTCCTTTGAAGACAATTTTATTACTTTTTTTTTGATCAAAATAAATTCATATTATTTCATGTATCAAATGAGTAGCAATACAAGATGGAATCAGATCAAAAGTATGAGTGCTAGCATAAGATTTTGACGCCCTCGCAAGTGAGTGAGCAACAAAATTAGCTTGCCTCTTTACAAAGCTTATCTCAAAGTTTGGATAATTTTCTAATAGCCTATGACAATCACTTATAATATGACCAAACTCAGATTGATTATTGGAGTTGCTCTTTATGGCGTTTACCACTAGCAAACAATCTAGTTCAATAACCACTCTAGATAACTCCAATTCTCCCATCCAAGTGATGGCTTCCTTTAACGCCCATGCCTCCGCTTCTACCGGTGGGGGGGAACCATGAAACCACTTAGTTCTTGCTTTTACAAAGATACCATGGTCGTCCCGTATACACATACCTAGGCCAAATTTGTGTTGTTCATTGAATAAGGCCGCATCAACATTACATTTCACTTTCCCTATCGGTGGTGGTTGCCACTGTATGACATTGTGGCTGTCATGATGACCTGTTGTGTCCTCCCTTCGCCTTGCATTTCGCCACTGATAGAGCATATCTCTTGCTAGCTGCATTCCCACACGAACTGGTTGCACTTTATCCTCCCAAATTTTGTCATTTCTACACTTCCACAAACACCACAACATCATTACAAATTCACTTCTTCTTGGCTCTGCTAAAGCTGCCAGTGCTGCAAAAATGAAGTCCTTAATGCATGATACTGTTTCAACAACACTACACACCTCATCCCATAAATTAGCTTCCCTCCATACTTCATGTGCCTTATTACAACTCACAAACAAATGCCAATCATTTTCATATGTTGTTTCACAATGTGGGCACAAGTCTGTGCATTGCACTCCTCTACTTTGAAGCCGATCTCGTGTAGGAAGGCATCCTATCGCAATTCTCCATAGAAAAATCTTGACTCTTTGAGGTATGCTTAACTTCCAAATTAACATCCAATCCCCCGGTATTTTGTACTGCTCGTTATTAATTAATGTGTCCATTGCAAACCGATACGCCGATTTTACCGTATAAATACCTTTATTATTATACCTCCAAATCCTCTTATCCTCCCCTTCCATTCCAACGATGGGCAACCTGCTTATTTCTTCTTTGTCTCTAGCATTGAATAATCTATCAATGAGCTCCCAATTCCAACTTTTTGTTCCTTGGTGAATTAAATCTATAATTCTTGTGTGTTCCCAGCCTTGCACCATTGCACTAGTGACGTGGGAATTAGCTTCATCGCGTAGCCATGGTTCAGACCATACATTGATTCTACTTCCATCACCGATGCACCACCTTAGTCCCCTTCTGACTATTACCTGTGAAGTATAGATACTACGCCATATAAAACTTGGGTTGTGGCCTAGACGAGCCCCCAGAAAATCACAATTTGGAAAATATCTAGCTTTGAAAATCCGAGCTACAATAGTATCTTGGTTGGTTAGTAACTTCCAACCTTGCTTCCCTAGCATAGCCAAATTGAAACCATATAAGTGACGAAATCCCATTCCTCCAAATTCTTTCCTCATAGTTAGCTTATCCCAACTAAGCCAATTTATTCCTCTACCTTGCCTTCTATTTGTCCCCCACCAAAACGAGTTAATCATCCTTTGAATTTCTTCCCCCAACGTAGTTGGTAAAAGAAAAGTACTCATGCAATACGTCGGAATTGATTGTGCCACCGATTTGATCAAAACTTCTCTACCCGCCTTTGAGAGATGCTTACCAGACCATTGTTGAATTCGTTTCCATACCCTGTCTCTAAGATAGCCAAAGATTGCCTTTTTTTCCTCCCAACAATGGAGGGTAGACCCAGATACTTTCCTGAACCCAATCCTTCCTCCACTTGAAATATTTGCTTGATAGTATTCTTCACCGTCTCCTTAGTGTTTTTGCTGAAGAAAATTTCGGATTTTTGAAGGTTGATTGCTTGTCCTGAGATCTCCTCATATTGTCTAAGAATGTCCCTCAATTTGTTACATTCATTTTCGTCAGCCCTGCAAAATAAGAAACACTAAAAGTAACCACTAACTTATACACCACAAGTTCCGCATAATCAAATGAGCTATGTTACCTACCTAACTAACTAGTAACCACTAAAAGTTAGTTTGATTTTGCTCAAAAGTCATGGAGTATATAGAAATAACTCAATAAATGAATGTCAATTTTGATCAGGCATTCCGTAGAAAGTGAAAATTAATCGGACATTTTTCTGCACAACTTTAAATTTAACGACACGGTTATATTTCAAGCACAAATTTAAAAATGTAGAACATGTTTATATTTTTCAAATTGAATATAAAAAATTTTATGTTACACAACAAGAAATTTAGAATTTATGACTCTAAAACAAACAAATTAAAACAAATATTGTACATACATAGGGATGAAAATGAGTCACGTCGAGTCAAACTCGTTTGATACAAACTTGTTTTTAGCTCGAGTTTGATTCGTGCAAAAGTTCATGCACCATTGATTTAATAATATCTGATTTGGATTCATCAGGAGTGTCAACCATAATTAAAATTATATAATAGCATAACACACTTTAAAGATATGAACAAATAGTTAAAATATAAACAACAATAGTAAAAAAAGTGATTTCAGACCTATCAAGAGATAAAATCTGCTAAGTATTAAAATTCATGCTTGCTAGGAGATATAATCTGGTAGGTGTTAAAATTAGAAATTGGGGGGTGTACATTTTATTCTATCGGATTTTATCTCTCGATAAGGTGTCACCGGGTTTTAACTTTTCGGCAGACACTTTTAGAGGCAATTTTGAAATTTTTGGAAGGTCTCTAAGCAATTAATGAGGGGGCGAACAGCAATTCCCTTTATTTTTACCTGTTGATCTTGGGCAAACGGATTTGAATATGGCTAGCAACACAGCCAGCACAAACATTGAGCCCATAGAAATACACATTCCGAACACATCCAGCCCAAACATTGAAACCAGAGAAATACACAATCCGAAGGGGAAAAAAACCAATTTTTCTCTTCCCACAAGTTTCTCTTTCACCCCTCTATCAAAATTCGGAAAACGTTTTTTGAATTTTTCTAGTGCAAATTTTATACTAGAAACACACTTCGAAACGTATTTTTTAAAATATTTTATGTGCTAGATGGGGAAAAGAGAAACATGGGGGAAGTGTAAGATAAAAGATAGAGGCTGTGAATAAGAAGTTTTTGGGTTTATTTGATTAACTTTTTGTTATTAAGGCCAACAATAAAATTAGTACATTTTGTATATTTTCTTTTTGTTGGTTTGCGTGGACATATAATGATCAATTTTTCGAATCAGGTTGTGCATAAAATAATCAATTCAAGTTGTAACTTGTAAGAAAGAATTGCATAAAAAAATGTAAGAGAAAACCCTACAGGCAGAAGAAAAAGTGATTACGAAAAGTCTCAAGGATTTTAGTGAAATTGTTGGATGAGTGTTTTATGTGTATTTTTAACTAAATTGTCTCTCAAATTTTGTTGCTCTGAAAAAATCTTAACTGTCTTAATTGAATACCACACGATTTATTTAACTTTTATAAAAGTCGATTGAATACCACAAGATAATTCTTTAAAATCTCAATTCAATAATACACCCTCGATAATTAAACTATGCATCCAAACATACCCAAAGTATCCCAAAAAAACTTGGCTAGAACAATCTTTGTTGATGATTTTAAAGAAGCTTGCAACTGACCTCACATGTCCATGTCTAAATCTGGGGATCGCAATGGAAATGTTATGGTTAGGGTACTATAGTACTCATCTCCATATTCACAGTTTGAACAAAATACTTATGTGGGTAACAACTTTTGTACCCGTACTCATATCCTATTTGTACCTAAATACCCATTATTTGGATTTTTGCTAAAACTAAATCGATAATTATAAAATATCATATCATTTTAATATAATTAAATAAATTTTAAAAATGACTTATGAAAATTATAAACAAAATTATTACTAACCTCATTTTAAAGTTCATATCTCTATTGAATTATTTTATAAATAAATATTTTTGTTAAAAATGTGTAATAGTTTAATAGTGTTGTATTTTTAAAAATTGATATACATATATTATTATATAATATTATAAAAAAAATTATGTGAGTATAGGGCGGGGTGGATACTAAGGTACTCGTACCCGCATCGATATCCGTTTATATTTGCAAATAATTATTCATACTCGTACTCGTACCCAAATGTGGGTTTTCACACTACCTATTATAGGTATTTTTTATGGGCACCCACTAGATATGAGTCAATATCAAATTGTCATCCCTAGCCAAATCAAATCAAAGCTATAATAAACCGTACGCCCTATATTGATTTTTTAGGGCTGTTATTTAAACATCACATTTTACAAACAAAAATACGACATCGTATATTACGGAACTACTTCGTGCATGCACATCAAGACGCCCAAAAGTTAAAAAAATCAAATAGTGAATATTGTCGTATTTTTGTCTATTAATTTGTGTTTAGATAACATTTCTCTTAGATTTTTTTATGCATATGGTATGATATGATATATTGATCTAGATAAGACAATATACCAAAGAACTTGTGTATCTAACAGCAGGTTCAGATCTTTAAGCATTGTGTTTTTAATATATTATCTACCTTCCAGAGTAGTTGCAACTTTTAACATTATCGGTATAGTAGCAGTAAATTAAATGCCTTCAATAATTTACACAGCAGTTAGGTTGTTATTCAACAAATGTTGCAACATATATAGACTATACTAGTGTGTGAAATGAGCATAAAAATCAAATCTCAACAGGACTCAGATAACATAGTCTTCTTGCACAATTTTTTTCAAAATGTGGCTGTTATATTATAGTAGTAATTAGTAGTAACATTTGTCTATAAAAAACGTACTACTTCATTAAACCGGGAAACTATTAACCAATTTTTTTTTCAACCTCTCAAGATGCTAACCAGTGTTCCTAGCTTGAGCACTCTTTAAGGATTTTATAAACAATAAATTTCTATAAAAATGTATGGAATCAATAAAATTGAAAATTGAAATATTTAACAATTTAAGTAAATAATTTTTTTATATAGAATTCTCAAGGAATGCACCGAAAGCCCACTCGTAAGTAAAATCTATTAAACTATGCATCTTAATCTTAGAATTGAAAGTTGAATCTAACTCTACCCCATAAAACGGGTTTGTAAGATAAAAATTGTCTCTACTTTATGAACTCATGTTTAGGTCATCTCACATATGACATGAGACATCTTAGCACACACTCTTATGTCTAGTACTATTGAGCTTGGTGCGTGGATATAATAGTAGGTGATCCACTGATCCGATAGCGGGTGACCAAACGGATCTTGAAGATGTTCTGATACCATCTTAGAATTAAAAGTTGAGTCTAACTCAATCCTATAAAACTAGCTTGTAAAATGAAAATTGTCTCTACTTTATAAGCCCTTGTTCAGGCCATCTCACATTTTATGTGAGACTTTTTAACAGCTAGAGCAATATTTGTTGATGATCTTAAAGAAGCTGCAAATGACCTATTTTCATGACCAACCAAATCAAGGATTTTTTAAACTTTGCCATGGTTATTTATGTATAAGATAAGAGTGTCGAAGTGAAAAGAGTAAATGCCACCGTGTACATCAAAGTTACAAAACAAAATATGCCAACGAACTTGTATCTAACTGCTTCGGTCTTTAAGTATTGCGTTATTAATATTACTATTACTACTTACCAAGTCCTGTTTTTTTTTTCTTAATTTTCTATCTCTCCCTGTTCAGTAGTTGCAACTTTAACATTTTTACAGTACTGTATTAGTAAATGTATAATAATTTACACAACAGTGGTAGGTTGTTTATTCAGCAAATGTTAACAAAGAATGTGAAACATATCATTGTTAATCTATTTCAAGTAAACAGTCAAACATATAGAAAAAGTGTTATTATAATCAATTTTAATTTCTTAGCACTAGAAACTCGAAATCTTCTACAACGTAGTATTGTGTTTGTTATATCTATAGATATAGTTTTTAAGATGATTGATTGTGTCATCTAAACAAAAGTTAGCAGAACATCTTGATCGCTGCTTGTCTTTCATTCATGCAATTATCTTAACAAAATTGTCATGTCTATTAACAACATCGTTATATTTCGATATCTTTTGCATAATATTTTGTGACTAAATTCCCCTTGCACGAGAATGTATACTAATTATGAGACAGTAATCAATGATTAAGATACTATCTTTGTCTAACAATTTAAGTGTGTGTTGGGCCGCTTTCAATTCTTAATTCCATAATTTATTTTAGACGTGTATAATTGATTTTTATTTGTTTGGTTTTTTTAAAAGTAGAACTGATTCTACCTCTGAAATTAATTTTAATTGAATTTATAAATTGTAGTTTCTTATTTTAGAATTGAATTTTAACCGGTCATATAATAATATTTGTGTGTGTGAATGAAAGACAAACGGCCAGCAAATTGTACCACTAATTTATGGATAGCAAAACTAATCATTCTAATAACTACATCCATAAAATTAAAATATATGCACATTCATGTATAATAAAAATTTATATGTGTTCATTGCATATTGTTCTTGTTTTTGAAATATGAAAATTAAAATATATTAAGTAGTAGTAGTAGTAGACAAACAAAGCTAAACCATGTGAGCATTATCTTAGAAGGTATGGCCCATGACCCACCAAAATCAATGTTATTTACTATATTAGATTAGGAGAGGTCGAGTATGAAATGCATGTGATTGAGTTAGAATTTAGAAACATGACAAATCATAAATAGTATTATATTATCTTATGAAATGGTAGAATCTTCCTTCTAATAGCACATATATGACAAAAATATCATCGGATACCTTGTTGGTTAGACTTCTTCCCATTTAAAATCAAAACATCTAAATTCTTCACTTTGACATCTTTGTTGATTAGAGACTCAAGTATGTGATAATGATAAATGATTAATGAGAGACTATGATGTTTAGCCTAACATTAGCTACTCACTATTTTTTCATACATAGGATGCTTATCCGTGACGCATGAAAATGGACTTCAAAAATCGTCCACATATTCTTTATTTGGATTCATTCATTTATATATGGAACAAACGTGTCCAAAGTACTAAAAGGAATGTTGGAGTAACAATTAACCTTGGGTATGTAATATGGAATGGTGCTAGATTGTTATATAGCTACTTAATAATTGTAAAGGAGGTTGTGGATGTCAACTACTAGGATTGTTTAATAATGAGTCAAAAACAAGCTGAGGGGTTTCTTTTGGGGCTTTCTATATGATTTTATAGGAAATATGAAAATAAGGTATCAATCGACTATATTATTTCTACCAACCGTGTGTATAACCAATACTTTCCTCCATCCCATTAATAATAGAGTTCATTTATCTTTTCTCTTAAATAGATACTCATTCCATACATAAGTGTTCGCACACAAATTAAGAGTATATAGAAATTGGTTCATTTTACATACATGAATATAGTTTAACTAATAGAAACATTACATGTAATATCCAAGATACATACGATATTAAAATGCTAGTATATCAACCTATTTACAGGGTCAGTCTAAGGGTCAAACAACTCAAGCAAATATTTTATGCCCCAAAATTTGGTTGAAAAAGGCTTAAAAAAATTCATTTGGTTATAAATATATAATACGATAATTAAATTTCAGAGTATTTATATAGTTGAATTGCTAAAGTTAAAAGCTTCAAATCCTGCTAGACACAAGTTCGACGGTTGACCTTGTTAGCATTTAGATTTTTTATGTATTTTTCATAAAGTCATATGTAATTTTTTGTTTTATAAGAGCTACAATGAAATTTATTTTCCTTCAACTATGTTGGGTCGACTCCGCTTATTCACCTTTAAACGTAAGTCAAGTAAGTCAATCAAACGAAAGGCTATACTATACATACTACTACTGCTGCATTTCATCTCCGCATCATATGTCTTTTTAACACTCACTTTCATACACGTACTACAACTACACATTTTGATCCAAAAAAGTTGTACTGTACGACTACACCACTAACATATGTTTTGCTTTTTTTTCTTCTTTCCATTGCTTTCGCTATATCAGTATCAATCTTGTCCTTTTTAACTATTCTTTCAACTGTACCATACCATTCCATTTCTTAGAGAAATGTAATAATTATAATATTATTAATAATCCATCCTTAAATACTTCGAGTAGTATACTTAGTTTTACATTTATATAATTGACCGAGTTATATAGCATAATTAACAGCTACTTATATACAGCTATATATGCTCATAAAAAAAAAATACACAGCTAAGATATAGCTAAATGTGTAGGTAAATGCATATTTGCCTAGCTAAATTACAGCTAAGATATACAAAAAGGTTTTAAAAAAAATTAACTTGGTTTCAATGTATACATTATTATAATTTTAATATTCTCATTTTCACCAATATGGTAACTAATTAATCATAATCTTCACCATCAATTAAACCATATATATATAGAAAAGTGGGGACGTAAGCCATGAGAGGGAGATGGTGAGAGAGAAAATCAGATAGTAAAAATTAAGAGTATTTCCTTATTAGTGAATATCATCATCAATTCTTAGCTAAAAAAAAAATCATCATCAATTATCCGAACAAGTTTACCAATTACCTATACAAAATTACCATGTGGCTCATTAACTTATTAAGGAAATAAACGAGTCATATAAATAAAATTAAGAGTTTTTTTTTTTATTTCTTTATAGCAATATAACTTAAAATTAAAATTGGTATTAAAAGACAGCAATTATGTGTCTTCCAATATATTTTATTTATGTTATGTTATGATACTCCCACCTCATTCATGTATGTATGTACCCCACCTTGATTGGTTTTGTTATCTCTTTCAGCGCCTCTCAATCACATCATCATCATCGCCACCACTACCTCTCTCTCTCTCTCTCTCTCATTCATAGCACGCCTTCTTATATATATACCGTACCTCGCGGGAAAATATTCCCACACACACAAAGTTAGAAAGCAAGATCAATAGGGAAATGGGTCTTGAAACGTTGGAAGAATTACGCTCAATTAAGCCAATCAAACGAAAAACTGTTCCACCACCATCAAGAATTACTACCACTTTCAGTCAACGCAAAGAACAACAACAACAACAAGTATCACCATCATCAGATCTACAGAGAAGAATGGAGAATCATCATCATGAGGAAGAAAAAGAAGAGGAAGAGCGCAAGTACCATACACCACCCACATCACCATCATCAACAAACTTGGTTTGTCCACCGCCACCAAAGAAACGTCAACGCCGTCTACCAGTACCACCGTCTTCTCAACGGAAGTTCTTTCAAGTATCCGACGATGATCTAGCTTCTCTCTTTCTCCCGCGCGCGGTTTCAACAACCACCTTGCTCTGACTTAATCACCAACATTCATTCTTGAATTTGATCTTCAGATAAGATAACCATCAATGCAACGGTATATATATCTATCTAATCTATATAGTAATTGTCGTCTAATTATTTTTTAGTTAATCAAACACTACTAAGCCTCGTTGTTTGTTTATTTTCTCTTGTATTTCATTTGTACCATTCTTATTATGTTTTATTTTTGTATATTTTAACTCTGTTGCTAAATAATAGTACTAATATAACTTTTCTGGGAAAAAAGAATGTTGTCGATCTCCAAATGGAAACCTATTTTTAAATTTTAAATATATTTTGTACTAATTTTTTATAATTATTTTCAAATATACTTTTAATTAAATAATACTAATTTATTTAGTCAATTTATAATGGACCGTAATTAATCACTACTTAATTTATATAAGAATATTTATACATTGGAAAGAATTTCATTGGGAACGTAGAACCCAACTCGTGTCCTCTATCGATTTTTTGACAAAGATTAATTACCGCTAAGGTGGTGAAAAATTCATAACAATATATGATGGTAATCCAAAAAACTATTTTTTTTTTTTACTTAATAAGTTTCAATTAAAAAAAAAATGTATTGGAGTATGATTTTGAGGTGTTTAGAAAAATTCTTTAAATAATTTCTATGTTATTGTAATATTCTCAACAAAAAATTGACTAAGTTTTTTATTCTCAAAATTAAAATTATGTAAATCATAACTATTTATTTATTTATCATTTCTCTTATTACCTCCCCAAAGCATATATCCATGCCCTCCAAACTCACAAATAGATAAAGACTAAGTTGGTTTCATAAATGGTCTAATGATGCTATGGCGGCTATATTTATAGTTAGTTTTCAGATTCTAGTTGAGATACTACATTGTCTTTAACGCGTTTTCTATTTAATGAGATTTTATAAGTGTGTTGTTGTTATAAAAAAAATTGTGACTCGTAGAAACTAATAAGTAATTTTGATGAAGAACAATACCGATGTAGAATTTGTCAAAAATAAAATAAAATACCGATGTAGAAGAATTGATTGAAAAACCAATTGATGATTAGTGGTTGATGAAATAAATTAATTTTTGAATGTACCCTCACTATTCAACAATCAATGACACAACCTCTCCAATGGAAGAAAATAAAGAAAATAATGCTTCCTTCATTCTACTATATGGAATGATGTATTTGATCATTTCACACATGCATGTTTTAAAAAGGGTATAAATAAATGAGAGAATTTTTTCTTCTTCTCCTTATTAATTAAGTATTAGTTTTTTTAAAAATCTAAAACATTGAGCTCAAGTGATTAATGAGTTTTCCTAAGACAAAAAATTGTACGGCAGAATCCGAATTCAATTTCTAGTGGGAACAATTATTGGAAACCGGAAGGTAATTAACACATACAAATTTTTTTTTAGTCCTTTAAAATTTGAGGATATTTACTCATCAATCAATGAGAACAAATTATATGCATGAGAAATAAAAGTTTGTTACAAGTTAGTTGTTGGTACCACATATAAATTCACTTATGTGATTTATTCTCATTGATTGATGCGTAAATACGCTCAAATTATAAAGAGTACAGTAAACCTCCCCTAACAAATAATAATAAATATTATATTGAAAATGATCGTTCATTCTAGAATAATTTTTTTCCCTTCAAATAAGTCATTTAAGAAACGCATGCATGTACAAGAAGGTTTAATTAGTTATGAATTTTGAGTAGGCATGGAGTATGTTATAGGTTAAATGATAATTTATGGAGTGTGGTGGATGGGTGATGATGGTGTGAGTAAACATTTATGCATGGTATATATACTTTTGTCCATTTAAAGAAACTCCAAACACAGTGAAGTGAACAGGTCGGAATCAACATCAATAACTCCAAAAGGCTGTGTTTTGGACGTTTGTTAAGTACCGTAACAGTTACTCCCTAGCTTCTTTATAATAACCGTTTTTTTAATCTAATTTTAGCCTTTTGTTCTTTGGAAACAACACAGCAACAAAAGGAAGTTATTAACCACAATATGGCATTATATGTAACATTTTCAGTGTCTTGGAATCTTATGAAATTCAAAAGCTCATCACGGATATTTGTACATGTCCGTATATGGCTGCTTGTGGACAAGATAGGGTAATTGCTAGATAATTCATGTGAGTCAATGGTGTGGTTTAAATGTTAAGTATAGAGAATAATTTGATTCAGAGTAAAATTTTAAAATTGTCTCTGCTGATTTTGTGAGATGCTCTCAATTTAATTTATGAAGAACATGAATTTTATAAGCCTAGTTAACTACTAAAAGTTGATATTATATTATTAAGTTGAATGGCTATACTGAATCGAAATCCAAAATTTTACAATTATGTTTAATTTTATTAGTATTTGTCACATTGTTTATGGACAAAAATAAACAAACCTTTAAAATTTGTTCTTTAGGCCCCCTTAATTACTCATCAGGCCCGCGTTCTAACCAAAATACCTTTAAGATGAGATTCAGATTATAATATTCGAAATTATACAAGATTGGAACTTAAGTTCCAAAATCATGAACTTCTTGGGATCATGAAATTGTTCCATGAATTCCATTCATGGTGAAGAAATCATGAGTCGTACTTCCATGAATTCAACTCATGGTGAAGAAACTCACGGTTAAATATTCTAAACCACACAAACAATTCCTTCGATCCTTCACCGTGAATTCAATATCCACGTAAACAAGAGAGTGTTAGAAACAGAAACATGAACTGAAGCAAAAAAAATGTTGTTGGAAAGACGAGACAAAAGCAAAAAAATCCATGGTGATAATAAGAGTGTGCTTGTGTGTGGAAAGAGGAGACAAAAGCAAAAAAAAATTTGTTGTTGGACAATGTTGCTGCTGCTATGTGCTTCAAATTAAAATTTTGGAATGTAATACCAATTCTGATTGATTTAGGCAAGACTTAATACCAATTCTGATTAACAAGGGATTGAGATTCTGAAATCTGAAATTATGCCAGATTGAAATGTAAATTTTGAAATTATGCAACAAACAGGGAAAAGTGGGTTTCGAAACTCTCGGGCCGAAATCAATTTTTTTTTATTTTTTAAAATTGTGTATTTCGGAAGTTTCAATCCGAAAACAATCAATTTAACCAATTTCGGATCTTAGGTTCCAAACTTATATTCATTTCTGATAGCATATGGGGTCTAAAGAGCAATTTTCGAAATCTTTTTATTTGACTCACAAATCCAATCAAGTCTTTTTTTTTCAATCCAATAAAGGGCCTGTTTGTTTTGGATTTTTTTGAAAATAAATTTTGTAGTGTTAGAATCTTTTGTATAAAAAAAATTTACAAAGAAATTTTTTATAAAAGCTTCAAATGAAAATTTTGTTTGAATAGTTATTCTTAAAATGTTATTTTAGTTATTTCATCATTTTATTGAAAAAAATTTGGATATCAAAATTTCAAAAAAATCACTTTTTTTGAAGCTATTTGAAATAGATTTTCATAAAAATCATTTTTGAAATACAACTTTTTATAAAAATTGAGATTTTTACTATTTTTTGTTCTTCAATAATGTACGTCTATGTTATATGATGTCAAAATTAGTGTTTGAATTTAGAAAAAACGAATATAAAAAAACTTGTAATATTTTAAAAAACGGTCTTCTAAAATCTATTTTAAAAAATACAAAGAAAAAATCTATTTTTTTAAAGCTGAAACAAACAGACACAAAGTGTGGACTGATTCATTTAAGGGTACAACTTTGAGCCCGCTAGGATAGAAAGTATAATTGATCAAATTTTTGTTTGGCAGCTATTTTAATTGATGAAAATGTTAGTCATATTTTACTCATATTCCAATCGAAATCAACATTATTAGAGTTCATTCTTCTAAGAATTGGGTGATAAAGATTTAAAAAAACAAAGCAATAGATTGATCTAATGGTGAAAGATTTAGATAGTATGTATGAAATTTTAGGTTAGACAAATATTATTTTTTCCAAAAATCGAACTTAAATATTTTTCAAATGATTCGTCCAAAAGACTCATTAATCAGTTGTCTTTAATACATTGGTTAATTTCATTTGATTTATGTTTAATTAAAGTTCCATTCTCAATGTTATCCATAATATAAGAAACCTGGCCAAGATTTTAAACAGTATAAATAAAATCAATTTATTTTTTATTTTCAATATTTGGTTTTCACCATCAATATACAGTTTATTTGACTGTTTAATTTGATTCGTGAGTCAATTTTAACATCAAGTAGTTTCAGTCCCTTTCTGAATACAGTTGCGGGAATTGTGATTTTTCCTACCAAATTCAATGTCTATTGTCATTGGACCAACTAATGATCGGTTAAAAGTGAAGATAATGTGGCCGAAGATATATTTATTATGGTTACATATAATTACAAATCACAAAGAAAAACAACAACACTTTTATCTCTTTTTTTAAAGAATAGCAATAAAACCACCAAATTAGAGGTGATCTTAAATTTATTTTGATTTTCCCTTCCAATATAAAAGAATATATACTACTGCCAAATTTAGAGGTGGTCAGTCTTAAATTTATTTTGTTCCTTTTGTTTTCCTTTCTATTTTCCATTTTCCTACCCACTCTTTCACACCTACCCACTCTTTCATATTTTTATTCTCTCTTTTTTTTTTCTTTTGCATAAAACTTAATGTGAGAGGTTGATATTCCAGTTCAATAGAGTAAAGATATTGAGATTTAAAAAAAAAATTATTTATATTGATTTTTTTTAAAGACATTGAGAAGCTCGAACCCAAACCCAGTACATTTAAGACTTGTATGTCTTTAGAGTTATTTTTTGTTTAAATCAATAGATTTTCATTTTGTTGCTAAAGTGTAATGATTATTTATTAAATAATACAATTTCTTTTACAAAGGAAACAAAAAAATGAAAAATATATTTAACCTTTTGTTAATATTATAATGGGTTAAATATGTTTTCAGTTCCTACATTTTGCGAAATTGTTAAGAATGATCCCTACATTTTAAAAATGGTCAAAAAAATCCTATAAAATTTTGCACTATCAAGATTAGTCCAATCCGTAGAGAATAGTCCCTACATTTTGCAAAATTGTCAAAAATAGTCCCTACCTTTTCATATTTTTAGTCCCTACATTTTGGAAAATTGTCAAGAATAGTCATACGTTTTAATATTTTTAGTCCCTACATTTTGCGAAATTGTCAAGAATGGTCCCTAAAGGATAAACGCAGGGACTAATCTTGATAGCGGAAAATTTTATAGGTTTTTTTTTTATCATTTTTAAAATGTAGCTCCTCAATGTGATCCATGTATCCCGAATCTTTACGATTCAGCTCCGCGACAATGCGAACCTGTAATCTGAAAGGATGAAGAATGGGGGGGGGGGGGGGGGGGGGGGTGAGACTACTAAGCCTCGTGAGTTCTACTACCCTCCTAATGGTGACTACACCAAGGGGAAACCTATAATCAGTCCTCACGCATACTCAAGCGCATCACATGTATTTATATATATAAACAATAATAAAGTGTAACACAAATATTATCTGAGTTCATTTTAGCTATGCAAGGACACTCTGAGGTGAGCCGGTCTCAGAGAGCCTTACGCTTTTCCGCACCAATCTTCGTGGACATAAGCACTATGGTACGGAATAACTATGGCATCACAATCAATATTATTAATATCTTATCGCTTTGGATTCCTCGAATCCCTTTGGTGGTGTCAAGCAACCACACATAACTATGGATTCCTCGAATCCCTTTGGTGGTGCCCAAGCAGCCACACATAACTATGGACTGACTACACATAATTCTAATGTGTTAACATACTACCAATATATCCCAATCCCGGGCACTACCCTAGCTACTAGCTAGGTCATAATCAATCCTATACGTACAACGACATCATAATTATAAGGTATTCGTAATGTTAATGGAAAACAAGACTTAAAAGATGACAATTCAAAATGCGTATGGATTTCAAAAGCAGGAAACAGAGGACAAAAATTTGGAAATGCTGGTGACTTGCGCCCCGGCGTGAACCTCCTGCGCCTAGGCGCGAACCTGCACCCAGATTCTGCCTCTGTGTCTTCTTGCCTGCGCGTAGGGACCATTCTTAACAATTTCACAAAATGTAGAGGCTAAAAACATATTTGACCCTATTATTATTATAATTATTATTATTTTAATTATAATTATAATTATAAGTCTCAATAGTGTTTTATTAACATTTTATTAACATAAAAAGTTATAAACTCCGTGAATATAACGCTGAACTCACATACAAAAGTGTGAATAGTATTATTTGTGGAATGAACAAACACCGTTGGAGTTGCTCAACAAAATCGATTCGGGTCACATGATTTATCAGTTATCGACACCGCCGTAATCTTCTGAGATACCGTGCTTTTACCGGAGTCTTTTTCTAACTTTCTTTCATTACAGTTCCGGCGACACAAATCACACTGGATTGCCACCAAGTTAGTGGCCGCATCACTGCTAAGCCACCGCAACTCTCAAGGGGCGTTGCCATGTACACTGAAATTGTTATCCTAAATTCATCTATAGACTATTTTTAACGTTAAACTTGTTACTAGAAGTAGAAATAGGCTAGGCCGAGTTAGGTTTTGCCCCGTCTGAGCTGGCCTGTCAAAAAATTAATGGCTTGAGTTTGACCTTTTGAAAGTCTGACATAGCCTATAAGTCTGTTTAAAAGCATATTTCACATAAATATATTTAAATAAATAATTATATTTAATTTTAAATATACTAATGAACAAATAAATCAATGAGATTAAACTTTCTTTTGATATTTAACATGATATTCTGGAGAATTTGACTATATAGGACATCATATTTCGATTTTAGTTTATAATAGTACATTTATATATGTGAAAAATTAATGTGGATTAATAAACTTGAATTACTGAAAAAGTTAATAGATTTATAATTTAATCAAAGTACAAATTTTAATATATAATAACAATAAATGTAAAAATATTATTCATATTTACTTAAATAGGCCGGCCTAGTAGGCTTAATATGCTTTTTTATTGGCCTGGAGCCTGACCTTTTTAGCTAAATAGACCTATAAAAAATCTTTGGTCTGTTCTATTTAAAGTAATAGGCTGACCTGGACTGAACCTATGTAGGCTAGGCCATAGGCTTACGTAGGTCGGCCTGGCCTCTTTCCACCTCTACTTGTTACGCATTAATTTATTTTTTGTACCTATATATAATTAGGCATTGATGATTGATGTTTGAATCACATTAGAATGAGACTTTGAAATAATTTCTCTACAGTATTTCGTTTATTATTTATACAAAAAAAAAAAAGAGTATATATTACATAGAACTACTAATCAATAATGGGTTGATACGTTACAAGCTTCAAGAACATGATGAAGATTTAATTGGACTTGATCAAGGATACTTCACTTGCTAGCTTATCAAAGTCTAGCGACAATTCCGAGCAAGGCTTTCAGTTGGTGAGCCGAGAGACGCCGAAGATATTCTAACCTGAGAAGGTTTCAGGTTGAAACAAAAACTATAATTACTACTAACATGTGACCATGAAACAAAATATAGCATTTGCATACCTAGTTTTGGACTGCCCATATAGATAAATGTCACAAAGTTCGCAGATACCCTTAGGCCTTAGGCTTCACCCAAAATCCAAAAGTGTTGGGATGCATCTTTAGCCATAAGATCCTTTGAGTGTAAACAGTTATCTATCATTTCCAAAGGATATGATGGTGTTAATGGGTAGCATTAACCACCATCTGGTTGGCTATGTAGTTGAACTTCCCTCGAATTAGTAGTCCTTTTTCTATTATCTGCTGGTTTATCATTGGCTGCTTCAATACTTTCCAATGTTTCAACAACTTCCTTCATTGATGGCCTAATTTTGTGCTCTGTTTGAATGCATTTGAGAGCAAGTTGAGCTACTTGTGAAGCTAAGTTGGGTGGATACTTGCCTTCCAACTTTGGATCCATGTTGCTTCTCAATTTCGCTCTATTTAATAGGTTTGTTTTGAGCCAATCACATAAGGGCTTTCGCTCACTAAAACGTTTTATGTCGCCTATCCGCTTACCTGTTAATATCTCCATCAAAACAAGCCCAAATCCATATACATCACTTTTCACATACAAATGACCTGTTTGATTGGTATCAGAAGATTAATTTAGTGTCCCACTCACCACGCTTTCAAAACATGTTTAAGAAGGAATTAAGAGGATGCTTGTAGTGACAGTACCTGTGCACATGTACTCTGGGGCAGCATAGCCGCCTGTTCCCACAACCCGTGTTGATACGTGAGTGTGGTCATCGGAAGGACCAGATTTGGCCAAGCCAAAGTCTGATAACTTGGCTGTGTATGCCTATTGCAAACCAAAAGATTAGATATATTTTCTTCCAATCTTCCATTACCATGAATTCTTTAATAGCATGGATAGAAATAATTAACTTCTGTCTTCTATTATTTCTCAATATGATCAAGGGATATCAATTCACCAAAAGATGAAATGAAACTTACCTTGTCAAGTAGTATATTTGAGGGCTTAAAATCTCTGTATATAATTTTCTCCGAGTGAAGGAAATTTAGTCCCCTAGCTGCTCCAATTATAACTTTCAGCCTTTTGTCCCATGAAAGTGGCCGAACATTTGAACCTCCTGCAGAGTAAAATAAAAAATAACATCAGAGAAATTACACACACAACACAAAAAAACTGAAAAATGGTATGAGCTCTTACTTCCAAACAGGTGGTTATCCAAGCTACCGCGGGGCATAAATTCATACACGAGAAATAGCTGACCATCCTCATGCCCAAATCCCAACAGCTTTACAAGGCTGGGATGAGAAAGCCTTCCTAAGAAATTCACCTCTGACTGCGCCCCACCCCCCAAAATGAAACATCAATCAATATAAATAGAAGGTGTTATCTGCTAACTTTAAAGTTTAACTCATGGTACAATAATGCCAATATACCTGCCATTCTGCAAATCCTTGCATACTGTGAGAATCCAATATCTTGATGGCAATAGTCAAAACCTCACCTTTTTTGGATTCTGCTCCCTCCTTTATCAAACCCTTGAATACTTTACCGAACCCACCCTCTCCTAACAAATTTTCTGGACGAAAATTTCTAGTAGCCGATTTCAGTTCTGCCCAAGTAAAAACTTTCAAGTTTGCAGCATCCAAGATATGCCCATAAGGAAACTCTTCCTCATCTCTTACTCGAGAAGCCTGGCTATTCTCAGAATCCCAAAAGGATGTACTTGTGTTATTGCCTGTTGAGTGATTATTATTACTACTAAATAGTGTACTATTTCCTCCAGAGTTGCTGCTACGCCCAAGAGATGCGGAATTGCCGTTCCTTACCAATCTTAAGTTGCTGAGACCAGCAGAAAACAGAATACTCCCTGTGATATTGCAACAACAAGAGAGACAATTTGTCAAGCTATGTGTTAGAAAAACATATTTGGTTCCAAAGAAAACGTAAATAAACGCACACAAGAACACAAACGATTGATCACGGATTTCAGCTAATTGTGCCTATGTCTTTGACAGTGGCTGCTGTAGTTTTTCGACTAGTCAATTTTTAAGGTTACATGTACAATTTAAATACTACTGTACAAGTTACAAGTGTATCCCTGACTGTACCACGAGGGGCGACCAAGCCCAAAGGGCAGACGCTCTCGCTCCACTATGCTTGAGCAACTGACCAATTATCGGCGAATGAGTCATGCTTGACATTGCAACATCAAGAGAGACACCGTTGGGCATGTTATGAAACTACATGAGAAAATTGATGAATTTGAAATCAAACTTGCAAAACATTTGAAGAGATTGAAAATCGCAATCAACTTGTTTGTTTCTATACTACATGGAAAATCATGAACAGTAGAAGGCCACCTGCAGGGCCAAAACATGTTCATTCTTCCAGCTTCTCAAGTAAAAAATATGTGATTTCAGTAACATGATTAATCATTTCTATGAATCTTTAAATAAAAGGAAGTATCAATTGTTGTGAACACGTTAGTTTAATTACCTGATTGATTGCTTGTGTTGGAGTTGGGACGATCGCCTGAGGATTGAAGACTTGTAGTCCAACAGTTCCCCATTAAGGTCTTTAGTTCTGCTCTTTCCTTGAACAATGATATTGCCAGCAGCACATGCTAGCAGAAAACTAGAGGGATGAAAGCAAGAGAGAAATGTTGAAAGGTCTACCTGAAGTGATTATATAGTATATTATGTCAATGATAGTGAAAAGAGTGCCTACGAAGGAAGCTTCCTAGAATACTCCAAGTAAATCATTCAATTTTTGGTGGTCGCCGATATCATTTCCAAATCTCTATTTGCTTTGTAACCAACATTGATATATAAGTTTAATGGAGATATACCGACAGTGTAAAATAGTTTTAACACGTTCATTTAATAAAAAATAATCAGTTTATCATGTCATATTAAAAAAGTGAGGTGAAGTAAAGTAATGTGGTAGAAAACATAATTGTTATTTTTTTTGACGAAAAAACATAATTGTTATTAGTTGACCGGTAAAATAATTGTGGTTTATAATTTCGTTTATTTTCATTACATATAAAATGATTTAATATTTCTTTATTAAAAAATATCTAATATTTCTCATAAAAACTATGATTTAATATTTTCCAAATTATATGTTTATATTTCGATTGTATCCGTACAAACAATACAAGATTTTTTTTAACAATAGAGTAAATGAGGATCGGACTTAAGACCTTATACATACTATTTAAATAGAGGCGGATGCAAGGCTAATAAATTGGGGGCTTGACCCCAGAGGAAAACAAAAATCTTCCGTAATAATACTGTTATATATTTTTATTGTGAAGAAAATATTATTGTAAATGTTTTCAAGTCCCCATGCATAAAATTTAGAAAAATGTTAATATGGACCTAAAAACACATATTAAGAACTATATATAACAATTTTCTTCAAAAATGGTGGAATCAATTTTTTAAAAGTACAAATAAAATCAAGTATTTTTTTTTTGACGAAAAATAAAATCAAGTATTATCATGTAGAGAAAGATGTGTTTTAATTTGTTTTGTTGTAATGTCCTTAATTGCAAACCCTTTTTACATTTTTTTTCTTAAATATAAGACCCTCTATAAATTTTTGGATATTTTTATCACTCTTTTCTAAATATATTTCTTATTAATAGCACTAATTTGGATTCAACTTTAAAATTTACAAATATTTTTGAAAAGGCTAATGACATAAACTTTACAATTTACAAATTACTTCTGTCAAAAAAAAAAAAAGCTTTACGAATTGCTAGTATTCTTCCGAATTATTTCTAATTAAAATTTTCGTTAATCTACCACTCAATTAAAAAAAAACTCTTGCTAACAAGTGCTCATGAAAAAAAAATGGAAATAAAAGAAAGAGAAAAAAAAATATACACTGACGGTGTAAAATAATTTTATACCGTCAACAAATTACAGCCATGTTTTCCGCCATATCATTCCACTTAACTCCATTGTATTTATATGACATGAAAGGTTGAATCATTCTTATCGTTTATCAGTGTAAAATTAATTTATACAGACAATGTGTGTCCTTTAAACTCTAAAATAAAAAAATTTATCTTAAAAAAACCTAATTTAAATTTTTCAACACACAATTTTTAAAAGAATATTTTTACATTTAATTTTTTATATAGTGCCTTTGAAACACTTGTTAGTATTTGTCATAAAAAATAAATAAGTTAGGAATTACTTAATACAAAAAGTTTTGTATTAGTCACATTTGAATGAATCTTATATATGAAATGAGTTTAATTTCCATGTACCGTAAGTGTACAGTTATTTTACAAATGCATCTAATAATGTATTGTCACATCATTTAATGAATGTGACACATCATGTGTTTATAAATACAATACATGATATGTCAATATATTGTTAGACGCATGTGTAAAATAATTTTACACGGACGGCGATGTATATAAATTAAGGCTCTGTTTGGATTGACGGAACAGAATGGAACAGAGCGGAATGAAATAAAATGGAATGGAGCGGAACGAAATGGAAAGGAACAGAGATTTCATTCCACTGTTTGGGTATTTTTAACATGACATGAATAATATTTTAATTATGAAGTTCGTTCCATAGCATACACCCTAAATTGGATGAAATGAAAATTGGAGGTTTGGATGGTATGGGATGGAATGGATTCCATCATATTCCATTACATTCCATCCATTTTTAACATATCCAAACAATGGAACCTAATTATTTACCACTACACTCCATTCCATCATGTACCACCAATCCAAACATAGCCTAAATTCTATGTGATAGACGTGAAGAAAATATCACAGTACAGTACTCCTTCCGACCTTATTTATAAGCGAAAGTTGTTTTTTATATTCATTGAATGATTGATGTATTTAGCCTATATATGCGAATGTGTGAACAAATCGCATGTCCTTCCCAAAACAAAACAAAAATACAAATTGACACGGCCTGTGCTTGCCAAGCTATGCATTGCTCAATGGCCTGCTCAGTAGAATCAAGTATCTGCAAGCCAAGCCATCATTCATCAGGTTAGTTAACAACCCATATATAAGAGATATTTCATGAGACCATTTTTCTTATCTAAAACTATTTTTGTATTAACCACTCTCTTTGCATAACCAACCCATATACATGATACAACCAGTTATTAGTTAGACAGGAAGGAGAGAACGAAGAGAATCAGACCTTTTCGGTATTTTTCACAGACTGCCTCACCATGAGACTACTCTCTTTGAGTTGTTTTACCAACACCACCATCTTATCAATGATGGGTTGATACATTATCAAAGCCTAGCGACAATTCCAAACAAGGCATTCAATTGGCGAGCCGAGAGACGCCGAAGATATTCTAATCAGAAGATTTCGGGTTGAAACAAAAACTATAATTACTACTAACATTTGACTATGAAACAAAATATAGCATTTGGATCCCTAATTTTGGACTGCTCATGAAGCTAATTGTCACAAAGTTCACTATTGAGCAGATACCCTTAGGCCTTAGGTTTCACCCAAAATCCAAAAATATTGGGATGCGCCTTTAACCATAACCTCCATTGAGTATAAACATTTATCTATCATTTCCAAAGAATATGATGGTGTTAATCGGTAGTATTAACCACCATCTGGTTGGCCATGCAGTTTAACTTCCCTGGAATTAGTAGTCCTCTTTCTTTTATCAGCTGGTTTATCATTGGCTGCTTCAATACTTTTTTCCAATGTTTCAACAACTTCCTTCATTGATGGCCTCACTTTGGGTTCTATTTGTATGCATTTGAGAGCAAGTTGAGCTACTTGTGAAGCTAAATTGGGTGGATACTTGCCTCCCAACTTGGCATCCATGTTGCTTCTCGATTTCGCTCTACTTAATAGGTTTGATTTGAGCCAAACCTGCAAGGACTTTGGCTCACTAAGGCGTATTATCTCGCCTATCCGCTTACCGGTGAGTATCTCCAACAAAACAATCCCAAATCCATATACATCACTTTTCACATACAAATGTCCTGTTTGATTGGCAACAGAAGATTAATTTAGTGTCTTAGTCACCACACTTTCAAAACATGTAACAAGAGGATGTTTGTAGTGACAATACCTGTGGCAATGTACTCTGGGGCGGCATAGCCACATATTCCCACAACCCGTGTTGATACGTGAGTGTGATCATCAGAAGGAACAGATCTGGCCAAGCCAAAGTCTGACAATTTGGCCGTGTATGCCTATTGCAAACCAAAATATTAGATACATTTTATTCCATTACCATGAATTCTTTAATAGCATGGATACCTTATTTGAGAAATGACTTTTGTTATTTATTTCTCAATATGAGCAAATTGTGCTCATGGGATATTCTATATTCCCCAAAAGATTAAATGAAAGTTACCTTGTCAAGTAGTATATTTGAGGGCTTGAAATCTCTGTATATAATTTTCTTCTCCAATGAGTGAAGGAAATCTTTTTTTTTGTGGATGCAAGTGGATACTATCATTTTTTTATGAAAGGTGGAATCATTTCAATTTCAATTTATTTGGTTCTTTGGTGAAAGGTAAGAAATGATCAAAGGTTTGTGACTTGATTTTACTTGTTACAATGTGGTGCCTTTGACCGCTTTAGAATAAATAATGTTTAGGGGTGCGATGCCCAAATTTCGTGGTTTTGGTTTCTAGGTTGAATTGGGAACAATACTCCCTAAGATTTTGTTGATTAGTGCAATAATCCATTATTCTGCCTTCATAGTATTTAATGGTGATTTATAAATTGTTAGAGTTAAGTATACCCTATGCTCCTTATAATTCAAATGTATTTAACTAAGAAAAAAAATGAAAAAAGCAAACAATTGTTCTCATTGATTCTTTTTTTAAAACGAACAAAGATAGTAATTTTGTTGTTAGTGTTAATTTTATCACCTCACCGAGACTTGAACCTCGGACCTTTACTCCTTAAATCTTTTTACCCTTAACCCAAACCAGTTAAACTACTCACCTCATTCCTCTCCTTGATTCCTATATAAAATTTTCGAAATGTGAACAAAATGAGATGATACTTTTTGGTAAATAATATATTGAAAATGGAAAATAAAAATAAATCAAACATTAATTGATATTATAATTATACTTTCATTTAAACAAACCTTTTATTGGATATAAGTCTAGTTTAACTACTAAAAGTCAATATTATATTATTAAGTTGAATACCTCTACTAAAATTGAAATCCAAAATTTTACAATTATATTTAAATTTTAAAAGTATTTGTCACTTTGTTTATGGACAAAAATAAACAAAACCTTTTTATTTGACTCACAAATCCAATCAAGTCTTTTTTGTCCTATAATAAAGTCTGGGCTGATTCATTTAGGGGCACAACTTTGGGCCCGCTAGGATAGAAAGTATAATTGATCAAATTTTTGTTTGGCTGAATAGCAATTTTAATTGATGAAAATGTTAGTCAGATTTTACTCATATTCCAATTGAAATCAAAATTATTTGAGTTCCTAAGGGTGATAAAGATTTTAAAAAACAAAGCCACTAAATTTATGTAATGGTGAGGGGTTTGGATAGTATATATGGAATTTTGAGTTAGCCAAAAATTGTTTCAACAATTTTTTTTGAATAAGCTAAATTAGCCACCCAAATGCCAATGAGAGATAATCGAACATGAAACCCTAAGAAGGAACTCACTCTCATATCCCAAGTCAATAACACCAGAATGTTTCTAAAAAAAAAATTAAACTCAAATTATTTTTTTCAAATAATTGGTTTAAAGAGATTCATTAATCATTGGTCCTCATTATCTTGGTTAATTTCATTTGATTTATGTTTATTTAAAATTCAATTCTCAATGTTATCCATAATATAAAAAACCTCACCAAGATTTTAAGTATAATGTGGCTGAAGATATATTTATTGTGGTTTCATACAATTACAAATCACAAAGATTTAGTTGAGTCATCATTTCTATTTAGTCTTTCATCTCGAGAGATATATAGATCAATTCTGATTCTTTCTTTTTCTATTGATTCTTTTGTGATTATGTATGGATCCATATGTCTACATATAGATCATGTTTCCCGAAGATTTAAAGATCGACTATGATAATGATGAGGATGATCTTTTTGATGAAAGAGAGTGTACCATTTACAATTTTTTAGCTAGTTTTGAGGATAGTTGCTATAATGTCATAGTGAAAATATAGGAAGTTGGAAGTGTGATGGGAGGGGAGAATTCACCTGGCATACCTCACAGATTTTCTGACAAAAATCAGTTATTACTCACTATATAAAAAAATAAAAAATAAAAACATAAAAAGTTATAAACTCCGTGAATACAACGCTAAACTCACATACAAAAGTGCGAATAGTATTTGTGGGATGAACACCGTGGAGTTGCTCAAAAGATCGATTCGGGTCACATGATGCAATCTTTATCCGTTATCGACACCGCCACAATCTGAGATACCGAGCTTTCACCAATCACCGGAGTCTTTTTCTAACTTTCTTGCATTTCAGTTCCGGCGACTCGCTGGATTGCCACCCGCATCACTGCTAAGCCACCACACATCGTATTCGTGGTGCACAGTTCCACCACCGCACTGCAACTCTCAAGGTGCGTTGTTATGACCCCCATGTGTACACTGAAATTGTTATCTTAAATTCTTCTGTAAAGTAGTTCTGAGCAATTTGAACACTTATCTGTTATCTCTATTAAACTTATTGCATATTGATTTTGAACCAAATAATATGCAATTTGAAAAATTATACTTTGACATAACATTTTGACACCAAATAATTGTCCTTTGATTTTTGCCTGTATTTTCTGAAATTCATGTAAATTTTAAAGATAAAAAAACAAGAGAGGAATAGACATAAACTTATTAATATACGATGTTACATACATCGTTTGTATTTTGATGTTTAAATAGCACAACTTTTATACAAAACAACTAATCAATCATGGATTGATACATTACAAGCTCCAAGAACATGATGCAAAATTAATTGGACTTGAACATGGGACCTTCACCTGCTGGCTGCTGGCTTATCAAAGCCTGTTAAACCGTCCAAATAGGCACATTGGTCGATGAGTTAAAGGACACCGAAGATGTTCTAAAGAGGGGATTCTGAGTTCAAACTCTGAAAGCTAAACTTAGTAGTTAGTACTAATTTACAAACATTTGACTATTGAGAAAAATATATATTTAACCTCAGCATTAGCTAGTTTCGGAGTGCTCTTAAAGCTAATTGTCAAGAGTTCGCCATTGAGCAGATACCCTCAGGCTTCACCCAAAATCCAAAAATATTGGAATGTGCCTTTAACCATAACCTCCATCGAGTGTAGACGTTTATCTATCGTTTCCAAAGAATATGATAGTGTTACTCGGTAGTATTAACCACCATCTGGTTGGCCATGTAGTTGAACTTCCCTGGAATTAGTAGTCCTCTTTCTGTTATCAGCTGGTTTATCATTGGCTGCTTCAATACTTTCCAATGTTTCAACAACTTCCTTCATTGATGGCCTCACTTTGGGTTCTATTTGGATGCATTTGAGAGCGAGTTGAGCTACTTGTGAAGCTAAATTGGGTGGATACTTGCCTCCCAACTTTGCATCCATGTTGCTTCTCGATTTCGCTCTACTTAATAGGTTTGATTTGAGCCAAACCTGCAAGGACTTTGGCTCACTAAGGCGTATTATCTCGCCTATCCGCTTACCGGTGAGTATCTCCAACAAAACAATCCCAAATCCATATACATCACTTTTCACATACAAATGACCTGTTCGATTGGCATCAGAAGATTTAGTGTCTTAGTCACCACACTTTCAAAACATGTAACATGTAACGAGAAGATGTTTGTAGTTACAATACCTGTGGCAATGTACTCTGGGGCGGCATAGCCACATGTTCCCACAACCTGTGTTGATACGTGAGTGTGATCATCAGAAGGAACAGATCTGGCCAAGCCAAAGTCTGACAATTTGGCCGTGTATGCCTATTGCAAACCAAAATATTAGATACATTTTATTCCATTACCATGAATTCTTTAATAGCATGGATACCTTATTTGAGAAATGACTTTTGTTATTTATTTCTCAATATGAGCAAATTGTGCTCATGGGATATTCTATATTCCCCAAAAGATTAAATGAAAGTTACCTTGTCAAGTAGTATATTTGAGGGCTTGAAATCTCTATATATAATTTTCTTCTCCAATGAGTGAAGGAAATTTAGTCCCCTAGCTGCTCCGATCATAACTTTCAGCCTTCTGTCCCATGAAAGTGGCTGGACCGTTGAACCTCCTGCAGGAGTAAACTAACATCAGGGAAAATACACACACACCACAAAAAGAGAGAAAAATGGTAGTTTTCTTTGTCGATGTCCTATTAAAGTTTTAAACAATGTTATCAACTCTTACTTCCAAATAGGTGATTATCCAAGCTGCCACGGTGCAAAAACTCATACACCAGAAATAGCTCAGCATCCTCACGCCCAAATCCCAACAGCTTTACAAGGTTGGGGTGAGAAAGCCTTCCTAAGAAATTCACCTCTGACTGTTCCCAAAAAAATTAATCATCAATATAAATAGAAGCCACCACAACACAGCAACAAAAGTTGTGAATGTGATGATCTTCTAAATTTGAAAGTTTTACTAATGATGCAGTAATGCCAATACCTGCCATTCTGCAACTCCTTGTCTGCTGTCGGAATTCAATTTCTTGATGGCAATAGTCAAACCCTCGCTTCTTTTTGACGCTGCACTCTCCTTAAACAAACCCTTGTATACTCTACCAAAACCACCCTCTCCTAACAGAGTATCTGGACGGAAATTTCTAGTGGCTGCCTTCAGTTCTACCAAAGTAAAAACTTTCAAGTTTGCAGCATCCAAGATTTGCCCATAAGGAAACTCCTCATCTCTTGCTCGAGTGGTCTGGCTATTCTCAGAACCCCAAAAGGATGTACTTGTGTTATTGCCTGTTGAGTGATTGTTACTACTAAATAGTCTGCTATTTCCTCCAGAGTTGCTGCTGCGCCCAAGAGATGTGGAATTGTCATTCCTTATCAATCTTAAGTTGCTGAAACCAGCAGATAACCGAAAGTTGTTATCTGTGACATTGCAACAACAAGAGAGACACAGTTTGTCATGTTATGCAATAAATAATGCTAAGATTGTAATGATGTAAATCGTGTAATAATATAATGAAATGCTGCTAATAGCAAAGAGTTTCTTCTAAGTTCTAACTATAAATTACATGGCCTGACATTTTATATTGAAGGTGTGTTTGGTGTTCGAGACGCGTGAACTTTACATTCAGTAACTTATATTTTCTTAAATTACATGTGTCTTCGTGTGTCTGTGTCTGCAAATCACTCCTTTGGATTTCTCTGCTTGATTTGTTGTAATTATATTAAAAAATTGATGAATTTGAAATAAAACTTCCAAAACACTGAAAATCACAAAATCAACTTGTTTGTTTCAGTACTACAAGAAAGATCAGGAAAAATAGAAGGCCAAAACGTGTTCACTCTATTTCAAACACATGATGAAAATCGTGTTTATATGAATCTATAAATGAATGCATAAAAGGGAGTATCAAGTGTTTTGGACATGTCTTGATTAAGGACCTGTCTCCCTTGCAGTTAGGGGTTCCACGAATTCACGCATTCGAGACATCAGTCACCATTCGATCAGGTTCAAATTCAAATTCAGTATTTCAAATTATAAAATAAAAAATCTACATATTTTGAACCGAACGGTCACTAATGTCCTAAATGCGGAATCTCTCGATTAGAATTCAAATTTGTTGTGTGATTACCTGGTTGATTATTGGTGTTAGGAGCAGTATTGGAGTTGAGATGATTGCCTGAGGATTGAAGACTTGTAGTCCAACAGTTCCCCATTAGTTGTCTGTGAAGAATGCTAGCTGCATCAGCTAGCAGAAAACTTGAGGGAGAAAAGCAAAAGAGAAATGTTGAAAGGCCTATCTGAAGTGATTTTATAATATTACAAAATTGATAGTGAAAAGTGTACGCGCAAAAACTAAAAAATAAAAAATAGTACTTGTCACGTGTACGTGTCCATTGAATTATGGAGTATGACATAGTGAGAATAGGAATTGTACTTTGTAGGTGCCTTGACAAGGAAGCTTCCTTGAACACTCCAAGTAAATGCAATTCTAATCATGTGGGGATCACTCACTTGTTGTTCCACATTATCATCTCTAGTTTAGCTTCTTGGTTTGATTAGTAAACAACACTAAATACCGTTGTTGTTATTATTTACAGCTATACATTTGCCTATGAATTCTTATATTACACTTTGAAACTTTAATTATGTGATACCGTATTTTGTTAAACTCAAAATTATTCTAAATATAATACCAAACAAAGGCGTGTCTTACTTATTTTTCTTTTATTTTTTTGTAAAAATAAAACAATTGTCTATATGTGGAACAATGTTAAGTAGAAGAATTCAACAATAACACATCTTTTTAACAAGGATAATAATCACAAGTTTTTTTTAAATATAACAAAAAAATCACAAGTTTTTTTTTTGACAAACAAAAAAATCACAAGTTAAATAGCAGTGTTATTAATATTTCCATTTTTTTTGACAAATTAATATTTCCATTTTATAACTGTTAAGTTTAAAAAGAAAAATAATAAACAAATTTTGTACTTTTAGAAAAATGGAGTATATATTCTATTATTTATTTTGTAACATATTGAGATTTTATATTCATTTTCTTAATATAGTTATTTTTTACTCATTTGATATAATTATAAAAAGATGCTCGTATCTTACAATCTCATTTATTTTCGATACTTTATTATTTTTTGACGGAATCTTTTATTTTCACTACCTATAAAATGACAGTAATATTTTTCAAATACTTTTATTTTTATATTTTACCTGTATTTTATCCGTACAAGAAAGACACTCAGGATGACATGCATTCTACAGTACACTGACTGCTGAATTATTTTGCAAATAAGAGCAGCAAGTTCACAGAAAATGAATGGAATTAATATTATAGAATAGAATAATAATAATAATAATAATAATAATAATAATAATAAAAGATAATCATCATATACATAATACATTTGAGTTTCATTACATCATACATTACGACAATTTGGTGTACTTTGTCAAAAATATTTGCCGACTTTTTAATTTTTTTATTTACATAAAAAAATCTTTTATAAGATGGGTCACTCTTCTAGACCAGCCACCATATCATTCAATCAATACCAATCTTAGCAACAAAAGTCAGCAAAACATAAACAAGGCTAAGGAAAGCCTTGAGGCTCGAAGAGTGTTGACAAAGATATTTATACAGTATATTACTATCAATTATGGAGGTCCTTGCATCAGCAACAGAATTCAAATTCAAATTATTGAGATGTGAGCTGAATTCTTACCAACATAACCAACTTTCACTATTTATTTAAAAATTTGCTTATTTAGTCTATCTGAATGAATTTATATATGATATGTGAAGAAAATATTCCAGTTCTTATACACTGTGAATGTATGAACAAATTGTATGTGTCCTTCAAAACTAAAAAGCAAATTGCATATAAAATGTAACTAGCTGAATAAAAGGAAAATTTACAATATGGAAAAAGCTATGCTTAAAGTAATTTAATTTACCCCATTAAATGTTGATTGCACCCTATGTCACACGGATTAGAAGAATAACCATGACAAATACACATGTCATTACAAACATCACAAGCCAAGTTAAGCAAGAAGTCTTGGAACTCTCTGAGTATATTGTGTTTGCTCGCACATTGACTCGACCTGTACTTGCCAAGCTATGTTCAATGGCCTGCTCAGTAGAATCAAGTATCTGCAATAATATTTCATGAGATTATTTTTCTTATAATAAAACTATTTTTGTATTAACCACTATCACAAGCTATTAACATCATCCATAATCCCTCATGCCAAAACGAGATACATTTTGCATAACCAACCCATACAACCAGTTATTAGTTAGACAAAGAAGGAGAGAATGAAGAAAAGAATCAGACCTTTTCGGTATTTTTCACAGACTGGCTCATCATGAGACTACTCTCTTTGAGCTGTTTTGCCAACACCACCATCTCATCCGTCAAATCATCTTGAAGCTTTCTGAGGAGTAAAGTTTCAACAAAGAAGTACAACAATTGAGACAATGAAAAAACAATTAATATGATTAAAAGCAAAGCATTGAGAGAGCAAACACAAATGACAATAACAATTAACAATTGACTAACTAATATATTTTCGCATGTTTCAATAGCAACTCTGACAGTATTGGTATCAAAATATAGTAATTCAGAAACATCCTGAAACAAGTCAATGGTGAATAAAATAAACTTCCAAACATGGCACCCTAGTAGTTCAACATATTCAGTAACATTTGGTAACTGGTTGGTTATCCTTTCCTACTTTTGAATAAAAATATAACTTTTGTTGTTTTTAAGAAATTTATATGGGAACTCATGGTTTATAGGTTATAGACACTTCACTGTGGCAATACTGACTCACCATTACACAAACTTCAAGTGTACCTGTGCTTTTCAATATGTGCGTGTCCTGCAGCATCCAGTTTAACAGATGATGAGTGATCAGTCTCAGCAGCCTCGTGTGCTCTATCTTCAGTACTTGAGGCAGCTCTGTCCAATGAATCAGATGAGTAACAGTAAAACAGCCTACAAAATACAAGTAGCAGTGAAAAAGGTCAACATTAACTTACACAGGCCTTCTTCGCAATCCAGAAGAAGGCGACATCGGCTTTTTTTCCTCAATTTCAGAAGGGTTTTCTTTAACATTTCTTTCAATGTCCTTCTTAGATACTTCTATTTCAGACTGAAAATTTAAATGGTTATATGACAATCATTAAGCGTGTTTATTTAGACCAAAAAAATAAAACTAACTAAAATGGAATATATGCAAAGGAAACAGTGGAGCAAATTTCATTTATGTATGATGCATTCCAGCCAAGTACCAATAATTCAAGCCATAAAATATTTTATATACACTTGTCAAATACTATAATTAATGTATTACGATGTTCTCCATCACATAATAAAATGAATCCGAGTCAGTCATTACTAACACGTGAGTAAGAGAGCTGAAAAATAGAGAAAGAAAACAAATCTGTGAAGGTTTAGAGAATCCCCACAGAAAACCGAGAGAATGTTCCTTCTAGGGGATTCCTCTTCAACAATGGGTTTCTCATTGCACAACTAAGTAAGCTAATGCTCGGTTCTACAATACCAACAATTAAGAATCCTGTCCTATTGCCCTTTCCCCCAAATTCACGGTTCTACAATACCAACAATCAAGAATCCTGTTCTATTGCCCTTTCTCCCAAATTCAAGCTAAACATCCTTGCTACTATCCCTTTAGACCATAACCACTTAACAGTTTCAACTGCGCCAATCAATCAATCTAACTATCTAATTGTTTTCTTTTATTCCTCTCCTGTGACCTATCAAAATGAGCATATTTGTATTTCCATTTATTCATGTTTTTCCTCATACCAAGCAGGCTTTAAGTGACGTTCATCATTAAGTTTCCACCCTACTACTAACACCTGCTTAACCCAGCAGACCCTCAGCCTTAAGTTTATGCATCTGCACACCTGTGTCTGTTGGAAACCCAAGATTTGAATTTCAAAGAAAGAACATTTTACTTAAGAAATATGGTAGAATAGGAGAGAATCACTCCTCCAAGGGTTTCCCCTTCACAATAGAGAGTACACTATTCACAATTACAATATTCAAAGATGCTCTCTACCCTTTGTGTTCTCCTATTTATAGTGACTATAACAACCTCAACTCAATAACTAACTCCACTAATAACTCTCAGTTACTTTAAATACTTTAGTTAGCCATTATTCTATATCCTCACAGTGTCAGAACAATGTTTTTATTTTAGGAAGTATGTATTTGAAATTCATATATTGCAAAAATATAAAACAAACACTAACTTAAAAACAACTTTTTTGGCTGAAAAGCACATGGCTGGCTATATATTTCTTTTTGTTACTATACACGACTAATTGGAGCAAGATATGATAGGAGATGCAACAATCAGGCTGTGACTGTTTACTATCCCACTTCATCCTATTTCACCCTTTGTTCTTTGCCCAACGCATACCATACAATCCTAATTTTATACCACATCGTAACTGCATTAATATGTTTTTACTTTTAACAAATAGGTATAAACAAATAAAATAAACTATTTTATGATATCCAATAGAAATTTCAAATACTTAAATTCCATCCTTTTCTTAATGAAATTTCCCATTATATTAGTGCAACTCAAATGTTCAGTCAGTTGCTCTAATGATCTTTTGCATTTCACTATCTCTCCAAGATACAATTGCTAACAAATACATACCACATGAACCAATTTGGAAGCAATGGCTTCAATCTTCTCTGAATAATCATTCACTATAGCCTTTGAGATCCTGCATGACCGACCATAGACAAGCCTCAATGAATGCACATATTCGGTAGAGAAACATATAGCAGGAATATAACAGCTTTAGATCATGGATTACCAATTATCTAAGAAGGTAGAAGAGGGAATAAACTGCCCAATCAGTTTAAAGAAATGTAATCATACAAGTCCAAGATCTTCTCAAAGAATTAAAAACAAAGAAAAGTAAAACTTATATTCAATGTGATTCATATTTCCAGGAGAACTCATTGTAAATACAAGAGTCCATAGATGTACACAGTCTGCTAGATCTTTAAGTATGGTTTAAATGACTATATAAGAATTATTGTAGCTATAGGATTTTATTATGTTATGTATGTTGTTCAGCTGAGCTTACACTAAGTTCTCTAAACTTGTTCTTGTATGCTATTTGTTCCAACTGTACAACAAGGGGCATATATCCTAACCGAAGGACTATTCGTAGCAGATTTTGAAATTCTTGCAATCATGTTGGGCATAAATGCATAATAGATATCTACGGACCAATATAAGGAGGGTGTTGAAGTTTTTTAGGAATTGATAATGTACCAAAACAATTTAATCCAGTTTTTGATAAGCCTGTTTCTTCTCCCTTCCTTTACTTCTTTAATTTTTAACAGATTGGTTATCTCTTCCAAAGAATCCAAACCAATTCTGGCTATAACTCTTTCTGTACGTGGCTCAATGCTGAATAAGGGAAATTTTCTTTTCAAATTTGCATATAATTAAGAGTAAGAATTGGCAGCTCCAAAAATGGCAGATTATTTAGAAACACTAAATAAAGAGACATAATACCTGGGCAGGCCTTCTGGTGTCTTCTCTTCAGCCAATTGTTCCAGCAGTTCACGCAAAGTAGCAACATACTGTAGACACAAAAAATTAGTAAGCTTTTCTTAAATGATTAAAACAACAGAACGTTATTTCCATAAAATTAGCAAATAAACTATAGCTAATTGATATCAACATAAACCTATAAAAAAAAAAAGGGAACTTGGTGCTATAAAGCTCCTGCCATGATGGGGTCCAAACAAAAAGGCCAATAGGGTCTATTTTGGATATAATGCAGGCAACCTTTGCATATTTGCAAAAGGTTGATTTCATTACTCAAACCTGTGACATCCTAACCACAAAGCAAAAACTTCAACTATTGTGCCAAGATTCCTCTTCTTACATGACACTGATTCTAAAATAAATAGTCAGGGTTAATTTTCAGACTTACATGTACAAGTTTTGCCTGGTTTTGCTGCTGAGGAGCAGCTGCAAGCAATCTCTTCAAGTTTACTTCTGTTTTACTAATTCCCATTCCTGCAATGTTTAGCAATATTATACATAATTCATAAATCAAACATAACCAGGGAAAGAAACAAAAATTAATTAATCTCATAATTAACGGTAAAACTTGGGGTACTAAAAAGCTACCAATTTTTTTAACACAATCAATTATCAAACCTCTAAAATAACAACGGAATTACTTCAATATGTTTAAAAGTGAATAAGTAATATGTGCTTAAAAAAGCATAGAAAAAAAGTTATATGTACAATTTATTACAGTTGTAGACTATACTTTCTCAAGGATGCAGAATATAGGAACCAGAACCATAAGTGGAGGCCGAACATATTCACCCAAAAGGAAAGTGTTTATCTTACATATACCATAAACAATCACAAAATCTCACAGCACAACATCATCAAACTATAACCAAACTGAACTCATTAATCCCAATCAAAACGACACGCACCTGATACCATCTCTAACATTTTAAGGTCAAGAACACAAATAAAATCAAGCCAGAGGTTTCAGGTACCATAAAGAAAAGAGAATCCTAAAATTCATAGTTTTAACAAAGCTGGAGTTTACACAAGCACCTTTAGTGAGTCGAGGCATGATATGAGTTTCGATTTTTATTCAACCAAGTCCAAAAGTCTCTACACTCATAGATAGTTTTCTTAAATCAAAATAATAGAGAAATAACACCCAGCTCATGGCACATGGCGATAAACTAATATTTTTTTCAACAAAATTCTTAAACTACAATACCAAGTATCCACCGTCAAAAAATACCGAGTATCCAAACACACACGCACACATGAAAACCATACTAGGAGCAGTTTGGTTATATCTTTACCATTACTATACAAAAAATCATCACCTCGATCTCAAATTCTATAGCAAGAAACTACTTTTCTACAAACTCCAAGGTAGAAGAAATATGGAAGAATCTCCCCCTACCTTATTTTTTGGTATTAAAGTAAATCAGCACTTGTAATTCACAGCCGATTCGATCCCCTAGCCACCAAAGACCAGTCCTTTTCGGTATAAATTAACCGTAAAAGAAACATTGTAGGCGCGGATGTGAAATTTAAATGAAAATAAAAATCATATTTACTTATCCCTGTTAATACCTGATAAGTTTGGGAAACACTACTCAAATTCCATTAGTTTATAGGAAGAAGAATGCTAAATAAGGAGAAATTTCTAGGTCCCTAATCAGATCAAATAAGAAAATTATATTTATCTTTTAGCTCAATGGAACAACAGAGAAGGTAGATCACTAGAACAGCCATGGAATTCATACAATAATCAATCAAATGAACGAATAAGCATGAAATAGAAACAAATTAAGTTAGAATCACAGCCAATGGTGTTTTTTTTTCTTTCAAAAAACGAATACTGAGAGGAAGAAAAAGAGTAACCGAAAAAGGAGATCTAAAGCAGAATAACTAAACCAGTGGGTGGTGCTTGACGTACCAGTGACTGCGCTGTGCAAGAGTGTGAGGTTGAGAGAAGTGAGAGTGAGCGACGAGAGACTGACGGCCGGAATGGTCAGGGTAATCGCCGGTGGAGAGTCGGCCGTGCGAGAGTGAGAGGTCTGTTGTTTTTTTTTTATGTTTTTTTTTTTTGCTGATGATATTTTTTATGTTTTTAGAATTAACCAATCACAATATTAAATATTTACACATGATTTCATATAGGTGTTTTTGGGCCAAAAAATTATTAATTTGTATACACATAGTTTTTTACGGTTAAAGAATATTGTTGACAATAGTTGAAATTTTAGATAATTGGTTTACGGTGGATCACGAATGACTCTTTTTTTTTTTGTCTTAGATGAGTGGTAAACCACTAAAATTAAACTCACAAATAATTATGAGATCTCTGTTCGAATCCAAGTTACGATGTTTGGCCTAACAATTTCGACATTTTTGCCGGTTGAATTTGGACTTATGAGACCTATTTTTTCGGACCTCGACTTTGATAAAATATGTGCTCCTCTAATTTATTTCTAATTATTATTTTTGTAAAAAAGTTGGTCTTATTTATTTGTCATTTTTAATATTCAACGTAACATTAATAGTTTTTATCAGTCCGGTTTTTATCGTCTATTGCAGAGAAAATCGTCTAGAATGAAATAATTTGTTCATCAATATAAAAATTATGTTGTGAAACTAAAAAATAATTATCTTTAGAGAATTTGACTACATATTACATCATATTTTTTATTGGTTTACTACCATGATATTGGTACGAAGTTCCACCACCAATCGAATTTTTTCCATACGCATGAACCATAAATCGAATCCTTGACCAAGCGGACCAAGACCCTTACCACTTGGACCAATTCATTGTTGGTATAGGACATTGCATTATATATACATGAGATAGAATTCGAACCCCAGTCATATCACTTATCTATCTTAAGGGTAGCATTCTAACTATTAGGTTACTTGACAAAAAAAAATAATGTAGATTACTAAAAAGCTAATAGATTTATAATTTAATCAATCTACAAATTTTAATATATAAATATAAAAAGTATTCATTCTTATTTAAATAGACCGACCTAGGTCCAGTAAGTTTAACTCAATTGATAGACATTGCATTTTATATGCAGGGGGCCAAGGTTCGAACTCCAATCATCCCACTTGTCCATTTTAAGGGTGAAATTTATAGCCAATATCATACGTCGATCTGAGCCTATTTTTTTTAAAATTTTTTTAACTAAGTAAGCTTATCAATTTTTTAAAACATCTTTTTAACTAAGTAGGCATATTCCCAACCTTACTTATATTTTAAAAAGATCTTTTTGTAGGGATTTTTTTTTTTAATTTAATTGTTGTGCACTATCGGTGTAATATTGTTTTACACATACATTCAATAAAATATCAACACATCATGCATTGTGTTTAAAAACAAATTGTGTGTCAAATTCATTAAATGATGTGGCAACACATCATTGGATACATGTGTAAAAAACATTTACACCGACGGTGCACAACAATTAAACTCTTTTTTTTAATCAATCTTTTTGTATGGATTTAAAAAACATCTATATCTATATATAAAGATGATACATGAGTTTGAGATGACTTTTTTGTTATTCCTATTTTACCCACTTAGTTTCACTACTCGCATTAGATAAACTCACCATAACATATGACATGTTTTTTTTTATATAAGTTAGACACAGACAGGCGCAGAGACCCGCTAGTTAAAAATAAAATAAAATAAATCAATTTAATAATAAGCCGGACTTTGTTGATGGCGAATACATCCAATTCCAAATCTAATACCAATAGCGTACGGATTCTCTAGAAGCTGAAACTTTGTTTGTTGAAAAAGACAAAGTCACAATCACAAAGCAAACGAAAGCATAAACAAATAAATCAATAAACACACGCTACTCGTGTTAATCTTAATTCAGCTGAATCTGCAAAACCTGAAAGGTGAGACAAAATCACAATTCATTCAGAGAGAGATCAACAACACTAAAAAAAGATGTACGTAGATCACGCATTCTCGATTTCCGATGAGGACATGATGATGGAAACATCTTACACCGCCAACAACAAACCACCCATCAAAGAGATCGCACTCGCCGTTGCTCTTCTCGTCTTCGGAACCCTAGGCATCATCATCGGTTCTCTTATGGCTTATAATCATGTCGGCGGCGACACTGCTCACGGTAACTAACATTCACGTCAACCCCTTTTTCTTGATTATTCTTTGCCTCATTCACAAAAAGGGCTTTTTATTTTAACAATTGATTCAAGAAATTATTTTTTATGTGTTGTGATTTATTATTAGAAATAAAATAAACTGGGTCTTGTTTGGAATAACTATTTGTTCTTAGCATATCAAAAAATTCTGATAATAATTCTTTAGGTAGTCTTGGAGAAGGTATATATAAGAAAACTTCTAATAAGTAGAGTTTAGCTGGAGTTTCAATTAGAATAAGTATCACCCTCTTATCTTGTCAATTTAGTCTCAAGTATATAAAATCATTCAATTTAGTCATGCTATTAAGATTATAGGACTAGTATGATATAGTTTAGGGACTAAATTGACGGAATTCACATGCTTTAGGGATCACTTATTACTTAAATACTCCCTCGGTCTACCCAAGAGCACATAGACGAGATAACGCGGGTCTCTTCTAGCTTAACCAATGCCCTGAGTTTTATCTCTAGCTTGGGCATGCAACAATGTTAAAACTCTTGGGGAGAGTTTCCCGTCTATTTGGGTCCCACAAGGTTTGGGGGATTAGTCTTTGCCTTTGCTCGCAAAGGATATCTGTTTACGAAAAAAAATACTACTTTTGGGACTAAATTTGAGAGAGATAGAGTGATACTTTAGGGACTAAATTGATGATTTATTTCTTAAACTGCTTATAGTCATCTGACATATTTCAATATTGTTTAACTTTATTTTACAAGTGTTTGTAGAAAAATTTATACTATGTTGCCCTTTATGATTAACATGAGAACAATTTCAAATTTTCAGTTGATAATTCACCAGACCTGAGTATATGACTAATAGTAATTATTCTTGGTTTTGTTGTTGTTTTGAACTTTTTATGTTGAATTATCAATAGGTCTTTTCTTTGCTATACTGGGATCAATCTTGTTCATACCGGGTTTCTACTATACGCGGATTGCATATTATGCATACAAAGGATACAAAGGGTTCTCTTTCTCTAACATACCGCCTGTATAGTATTATCAAGTAGCATCCTTGTGTATAGATCTTCTATGGTTCCACTTTTGTGTTGCCATACGTCTAATGTATATTTACATTGACTACAGATGCTCTGAACAAATATATTTACAGCTGCTAAGATTTGTTATTTGCTCTATAGAATGAAGAATCAATCTTCCTGCTTTGAAATAGTTTTAGTGTTTTCACTACTTGATTGTGATAGCCCAATTTACGTTATAAGGTAATTCCTTTTATGCAATCCACCCCACCTTCCTTTTGCTATAGGAAATTCTGTAAAGAATAATATAAAGAAGCATGATTTTGAGCATTTTTTTCCTTTCTTCTTTTGTTTATTTGATTTTTTAAACTGTTAATATTCAAGAAATTCATCAACTATGGGTCATGTGCAACACCATTTCTTTGAATTGAACACACAAAAGCCTGCATACTATTACTGCTACTGCATATTGACACGCCGAGCATGTGCATCATATTCCTTGGTAAGGATTAGATGTGCACGTTTTATTACGGAAGTTTATCAGCAGGTTTAGATGCAGGAGTATTATGCACATGACTCATAGATGAAGGCAGATTATTTAATTTTAGCCTTTTCAGTTTTCACTTTGATTTGTACTTTTCTTTTTGTCTCAACCCTCTTGTTCCAAAGGGAAAGGGGGCCTTGGTAAACCGGAATTCATCCTGGAAGTTAGTGAAGTATGACCAATGATTGTTCCGGTCAAGATTCAAATTTCATACTATCTGGTCTTTTGATCTGCACTTACAACACTGAAGGAAGTCAGTTAATACAAATTTCATACTATCACCCTCTCCCCCTTCTAGTATTTGTTTGTCCACGCTGCCAACTACCGGCATCAAAATTATCTCAAGCTGCCTCTCTCTGACTTATAAAGTTGGGGGCTAAGGGGTAAATAGTATACTATTTTCTTCCATTCGATTAAATGGTAGTTATGTACACTTACTGTTCAAATACATATGCAATCCAGTCATTTATGGTTCATGCAATATCTGATTATGCTCCAGTTTGATACAAAGGCTATGTGCATCCAGCTACCTCACCTGTAGGCAGGGCCTTTGTGCAGTGCACTCCCTGTTTAATTACTCATTGCACAGGATATGTACTAGGTGCACTTTTATGCTTTGCAGGAGTGTGATGCACAGGTAATAGAGGTAAACTATATAGACGAAATTACAATCTGTGTTTGCAGAAAGCTAACGAATGTGGCACTATTTTGGAACATTAAGTTTGATACCTGTTTCAATTATGTTGAAACTGTTGAGGAAACAGAAATGAATCTTGCAGAAAGTAACCTTAGATAACTTGAAAACCAAATGCCAATGGTGATGCAATGCGTTACTATGGCACTATATCAATAGAATATGAAACCTGCTAATATGATGTAGAGAACAACACAAGTAAATTTGTACCAAAACGGTATATGGTGGTAGATATTAGTCACTAGCTAGCTGGTTATCCACTCTGTTTTGATCTACGCATTTCATACATGGCCACAAAGCATGCGCCAAACATATCACATAGCTGATCAATAGGAAGATATACCGGAATCAGAATTGTTCATGCGATGGCATTAGAAACAAAATCATATGACAATAAATGGTTCAAATTAAAATTGGATGTAACGGACGAGATCAGATTGGCACAAGTATAAACAAGATACTGTAATTTAAAAAGCTTTTTTTTAGGTACAAGTCAAGTAGTAGTATAACTTAAAATTGTACTTATAATAATAAAAGAACCATTTCATTGAAGTGCTAATACAAGGAGGAAAGTCCTCAATTTAAATAGAATCAATTTAAAATAAAGCAAATTTAGTTAAGAGTGAGTAACAACTTTGTGGGTTCTTCTCACACGCTATACAAGAAAAAAATGAAAAAGTTATCAATCACCATGTCAAAGTAATAATTATCACCAATGGACGACCTCAAAGTATCAATTGAAAATAAAGCAAATTTAGTTAAAGCAAACACTTGAGATTTTGAAATACGCTCTTTTAAGTTCTCATGTTTGAACCTTTTTGTACCACTTTTTATGTTAGGTTAATCCACATAGAGTGAAACTATGAATTTAAATGGATGTCTCCGTAAGTGGATTGTATGATTCATACCCCTCAAATTATAGTTGGTTTTTGGACGGAATACAAAGTTTTTTTTTTTTAAAAAAAAAGTTAAGAGTGAGCAACAATTTTGCCACTTCTTCTCATATGAATTCACGGAGAATTTTGTGTATTAGATTTAGGTCATCACAAAAATAATTTTGTCTAATCATAATTGGATAGGAACTAATTACTAAAAAAATTAGTTTTAATAACCCTAAATTTCACAACTAAAGATAGATGAGTCACATATTCAATCATCATATCACTTCTTAGAGCATGATTATCAATACATATAGTACCGTGGCTTAACTGCACAATACCGTGTTTTTTTTTTGTTGACAATAATACCGTATGTTGTTAGGCAAGATGGATAATTCATTGCATTCTACCACTTCTACACCAAAGACCGCATCTCTATGCACCAACAACTCTTAAGTGCCACATAGGTGTGCACATGTTTTTCTCTCTCTTCAAATTAGTAGTGGCATGCAATCAAATGATCAAGGGCCTGAAACACCATAGGAAGTTGAATTTACCATTTAATCATGACTCAACATTTCAAAGATCCAATTGTTGGGGTTGATCAAAAAGGAGATTTTTTTTGGAAGATGATTGACGAAGTTTATAACAAGTATCACAACAAAAATTATACAGAGAGGAAATCAATGACACTAAAAGGTCGATGACACAAAATAAATCTAGCAGTTCAAAAATTTGCTGAGTGCTACAAACAAACCGTGACTACACAGAAAAGCGGGAGTTCTAAGAGTGACATCATTTTAGCTGCAAAACAAATATATTATCAAGATGAACATGATAAATTCACATTTGAAGATGCATGGAAACTATCGAAGGATGAACCTAAATGACTCGTAGGTTTAACATAACCTTCAACACACAGAAAGAGGACTTCAGCTTTAGGAGCATATTCATCATCTTCTAACTCAAGTAGATCAATGAGCAACAAATACAATCCACAATCACCTACTTTGTTACATCCAATGGGTAAAAAAATAGCAAAAAAGAATGATAAAGAAAAGACTTATGAGAATGTTTTGGCCACATGAATAAACCACAAATTGAAAATCATTTTAAATCTATCTTTAAATAAAAGTGGTTTGCGTGCTGAGGGGCACTAACACCCATAAAATTAAGGGTCTGTTTGTTTTGATTTATTTTTTAAAAAATGATTTTTATAGTGTTACATAATTTTGTGTAAAAAACTTTACAAAGAAATTTTTTATAAAAGCTCAAATGAAATTTTTGTTTGAATAGTTATTCTTAAAATATTATTTTAGTATTTTATCATTTTATTGATTTTTTTTTTTTGGATATATCAAAATTTCAAAAAATCACTTAATTTTGAAGTTATTTCAAATAGATTTTCATAAAAATCATTTGTGAAATACAATTTTGGCTTTAATGCAGTTTTGATCTCCCTATTTTGAAAAACTTGAACTTTTGATCTCCTATTTTAAAAATCAACTTTTTGATCCCCTATTTTGAAACACATGAAGTTTTGATCCCCAACTCATTTTGGTCAAATTTGTGATGATGTGTCAACCGCATTGATGATGTGGCAGTGTCTATGTGTCAACCTCATATTCCAAGTCATTATTTTTTTTTAAAAAATAAAATATTATGTTTTAATATTATTTTTTTAAATCAGTTTTTTTTTTATCAAATCTTTAAATCAAATATTAAAACAATATATTTAAATCAAATATTTTTTTTTATCAAACCTTTAAATCAAATATTAAAACAATAAAATAATTAACAATAATTAAAAAACGCAGATGATCAAAAGGGACGAATTGTAGAAGAATCAGACACGCACGAATAGTAACCCAGTTCCCAAATCATGGAACCCTAGCGCCACCCATCTTCGACGATCTCCGTCTTTCATCTTCTTTGATTCATCATCACACTCGTGTTCATCATTCCTCTGCATGTTATCATTCCTCTGTTTGATTCATCATCCGCTCATGTTCATCATTACGCTCGCTTTACAAAATAATATTCGGAAGCCATCTTATGAATATTACTAGTGTTTTGGTATCAAGTAATCTACATCTGAGATGTTAGATAATACTACTAGTGTTTTGGTATTTTGAATTCTAGTGTTTTGGCCAATTTATGTGTAATTTAGTGATTTTTAATTATATATTTGGATAATTTATTGACTTTTAATTATATATTAGGTAATTTATTGATTTTTAATTATATATTTTGATAATTTATTGGATTTTAATTATATAATTGGGCAATTTAATGATTTTTAATTATATATTTGGATAATTTATTGGATTTTAATCATATATTTTGGCAATTTAGTGATTTTTAATTATATATTTGGATAATTTACTGATTTTTAATTATATATTTTGATAATTTATTGATTTTTAATTATATATATGTATAGAGGTTTATTTTACTGTTTTTTAATTATTATTAATTAATTATTTAATTATTTATTTTTTTAATACTTTTAATACATAATATTTTATTTTAAAAAAAAATAATGACATGGAATATGAGGCTGACACATAGACACCGTCACGTCATCAATGAGGTTGACACATCATCATAAATTTGACCAAAATGAGTTGGGGATCAAAACTTCAAGTTTTTCAAAATAGGGGATTAAAAAGTTGGCTTTTAAAATAAGGGGATCAAAAGTTCAAGTTTTTCAAAATAGGGGATTAAAAAGTTGGCTTTTAAAATAAGGGGATCAAAAGTTCAAGTTTTTCAAAATAGGGGGATCAAAACTGCATTAAAGCCTACAATTTTTTGAAAAAATAACGATTTTGACTATATTTTAATCTTCAATGAGATATGTTTATGTTATATAATGTCAAAATTATTGTTTCAATTTTTAAAAATTGAATATAAAATAACTTGTAATATATTAAAAAACACTTTTATAAATTCTACCTCCGTTACATACCACCAATCCATAGCCTAAGACTCTGTTTAGATTGATGGAATGTAACGGAATGGAGCGGAGCGGAATAGAAGGGAGTGGTATAAGATGGAGCGGAGCGGAATAAATCTTCCATTTCATTGTTTGGATATTTTAATATGGAGATAAACAAAATTGAAGGTATTGGTAGTATTGGATGAAATTCATTCCATCCTATTCCATTCCATTATTATTTTGCAAATCCAAACAATGGAACATTATTTTATTCCATCCCGCTCCGCTCCATTTCATTGTGTTCCATCAATCCAAACGGAGCCTAAAGGTCACGAGGAAAAGCGATTTCTTTGTTTGCCTGCTACTCAGAGTCGAATCAGGTGGTAAGGTAACAGAACAGATACCATTTGCAAGAAGAATGAAGAAGAAGCATGCACTTGTATCTAGCAGCGTTAAGAAGAAAAGGAAACGATCTTATTCTTCTAACTCTCAACATGTCTCCGATCTCAACACCCTATTCGCTTTGTTACTCGCATCACTCTCTAACCAATCCCAAACAACTCTTCCCTTCATCACCAAATGCTTATCCAAAATTCACCGTTCTCTTCTCCTCTCCAAATCCTCCCTCACACCTATCCTCGCCTTACTTCCATCTCTCCTCTCTTCCACACACTCCCAAATCGTAGGCCGCGCCGCAGATATCATCGGCGCTGCCTCCCTCGTTTCCCTCAAAATCAACCAGGAAATCGCCACCGATTCCCAAACCGTTAAGGGGTTAATCTCTCTGTTCAATAATCCCAATAGAAAGGTTCAATTCTCTGCTTGCAATGCCGTCTTGGATTTGTCCACCACTGCTGTAGCTCAACAGCAGCTTCTCAATTTCTCTGCCTTGCACAAACTAATGTAAGCTATTTAAGCTATTGCCTTCACTTCTATAGTAACCTAATTTGCAATTTTTATTTGAATTTGAACTTATCTATTTGCATAACAATTTGTTTCAATCTATTTGGAAGAACTTATGAAAAAACTACTTATGGACATTTCATGAAATGTTTTCAGCTTATTTTCATAATCTCTTTAGCATAGTTTATGAAAATGGCTTGTAGCTTATGCGTAAATAGTTTAACTTTATTTTGGCTTTTGTTTGGATAAATAACTTAATTAAGGGATTGTAGTATAAGTGCTTTATGTATAAGCTATTCCCATAACAAAAGATAAAATAGATTCAAACTTTTTTCTATATACGCTATAAAGTGTTTTCATAAGCTATCATATAGAGCTTATATAAATATAGTTGATAAGCTCACATATGTCAATCCAAATATAGCTTATACATAAATAATTAAAAGATAAGTGTTTAATTAAGTTATGCTATAACTTATAAGTCCTTATATTAAGTTGTTTATCTAAACAAGGCCCTATCCTTCAACCCTTTTATTTCTAACATGTTCTTTAAATTTTTCACTATATCGGAAAAAATAAACGATAAAAGTAAAATTTAAATCTTACACTTGAACATTTGTTTTTTGGATATATTGAAAAATTCCTTAGGTTTGTGTTTCTTCAGATTTTTAAGCATGTGGAATCTGTATGTTTTTGGTCTGAGGGAAATGAAAGTTTTCACTCGCTTAAGATTGGGATTAGGGAAGATGAACTCTCGGTGGCTTTACTCAGTGCAATTATTGTACTTTTAAATGCCTGTGATCTTGAGCAACTCCATGATATTCCCACAAGCCTTTCAGAAGCATCCCTGAATCTTCTAAAAGTGATAAGGGCAAATGCTAGTCATCATTTGGTAACCAGAGGTGCTATGAAATCTAATGAAGAAGGACATCTTTGTAAGAGTAACATTGGAGTTAGTGATCTTGCTGAAAGCATCTTTAGGCTTTCCATTAATTCTTCACAACTTACTAACTCTTTGCCACTTGAAGTGGTACAAAGAGGTCTTTTTGGTATGAGCGATACTAGTTTTGAAGATTTTATGTCAAATTATTGGGAAGTTTCGCCTTTTCTTTTAACAAGGAAAACAGAGGATCACAATGTGAATGATATTTTTAGCCCATTTATACAATCTTTGAACTGGAATGGGGGCGTTCCTTCCCTCCTTCATTCAGTTCTTCAAGGTCTTGTGTCTTGTTTTCCTATTGCTTCAGAGGAGCAAAACATCCTTAATTTTCTAACTGAGGTGAAAGATAGACTTGGTTGTCCTATAATTTACCAGCAAGATATACGAGTTGTAAAAACTGAAAGCCAATCGAGAAAAGAAAGGCATTACTTTCGGGACTTTCATTCAGATTCAGACTGCATTAAGGAACCTCTGTATTTAACTACTGAAGATGTCTTAAAGTGTGAGCAAGCATATAAAGAGGGTTATACTCTTGCTCTGCGTGGTCTGGAGTTTCGATATCAGAGCATTGCTGCTATTGCCGATACATTAGCACTTATGTTTGGCCAACCTTCAGTAGGTGCCAATTTGTACTTAACACCACCTAATTCTCAGGGGTTGGCTTGTCACTTTGATGATCACTGTGTATTTGTCTGTCAGATTTTTGGCTCCAAGAAATGGACGGTATTTTCCCGACCCAGTCAGATGTTACCTCGCTTATATGATAGTCTTTGTGGTTCCGTTATTGACTGTTCAAAAACTGGTAGAAGAGAGTTTTTTCTCAAGGAGGGTGATGTATTATATATTCCCAGAGGTTTTCCACATGAGGCTTATACAAATTATAGTGTTGAATCTGTTGATGATGGTTCTCCTGGATTTTCATTGCACCTTACACTCAGTATTGAGGTTGAACCTCCATTTGAGTAAGTAAATGTTACTTGAACTACTTTTTTATTGGTTACAATAAGCTTTAGTTATGATGATTTGGGTTATAGAAGTTCCCGTTGTTCCTTTTCAATTTACAACTTTGTTAAGTTTACCATGGCCCCTTTTCTTTTTTATTTTATTTTTGTATTTTTTCCTTTTCATATAAAATTAAAGTTCTATTAATTATACTTTTTGGCATGTAATGAAAATGACAATGTTTGACTAGATGATGGTTGCTGTAAGGTCAAATCTGAATCTGCTCTCTCTTATTCTGTTACATGAATGCAGTCATATTAGGAAGAAACATAAATTAAGAACAAAAGAAGATGCATAGTTTTTCACGTTTAATAAACTTTAGACTTTCTGCAACTATGCCATAATTGCATGTGTACGTATTATTCATAAGTAGAACAGAACTCTAAAGCGAATATTTTAAATGACAAGAGAGCTATAGGTGGACAAATAATGAGATGTATATATGTGTTCTGTTAATTTCATTCTCTCTCAGGATGTTGGGTGCAAGCATGCAAATCAATTGTATAGAACTTTGAATGAGTATTCTAGCCTTTCCTTTTTATATCATGTGAAATGTAAAGATTGAGTCAATCTGACCTTTCAAGAAGGAAGATTGTGAAGTGCAAAGATAAAATAATATACAAATAAGTTACAACATTTTAAGTCAATCTGAACCTTTCAAGAAGGAAGAATTCCTTGATCAAGATTAATGGATAAACCCTCTGTAAATAAATTAGCAAAAGCTCAGTTCACAGCTGATTTTTTAGAATTTGCGGGTCCTTACATTTCACGTTAGAGCAAAAGCTCAGGCTAGTAACAAGTAGTGAGTGTAGTAAATTAGACAGTGTGTGTCCTTGTAGTCAAGCACTTATGTTTAGATCTAGATCCACAGGAGAAAGGAGGCCCATGCCATGCCAGTAATTGGTCAGTTGTAAAAATAACAGACCTTGTGAAAACAAAATTCTACATTGCTCAGTTGACAATCCCTACTAGTACACTATCGTTGGTAATCATTCTTAAATTGAACTAATGATTACATCTTGATGTTGTTTTTCCTATCCAGTCAAAGCTGGTCTTCCTTATCTAATTGGCACTAGTAGGTCCATCGGTCGTTGTATGATGGCCATAATCATGGGCGGACCTCTTGTTCCTTAGAAATTATTTCTCGGATTTTTCATTGATTCCAAGAATTATGAATACATTGATTTTTAATTTTCTTTTCTTTAAACCAATTTTGTATGTAGCTGCTATAGCATTATATCGATTGATTATTTGATAGATGTTTTATGAATCAGAAAACTGAAACTATGCATGTGGAGTGACCCACACTAAAATCAATTATTAAAAATTAGACAAGTGTGTCTACAGAACACCGGGCCAAGCTTTCAGAGACCCATGTCTTTGGAAAGCAGATTCATGGACCAGTTTTTATAGTATTTAATCTACCTCAATTATTACCCTGTTGATAAGGATATGTATAATAATATTAACCTTTCATCTTCCATCTGGTTTGTCTTCAAGCCCGCATGAAGGGAGTGATACTTTTCCTATTTTTGGTTATGAGAGATATGTTATGACTAGGTTTCTTTTATTTGGGAAGATTATTTAACCATTAGGTCTTCCCTATAAATTTTTACTATTTGTTATTCTGTTTGAATTTTGTTTTCCTTCAATTGTATTTGATTGCTCAATTTATGTTATATTTGAATTCAAATTGATAATTATACTTGCAAATGAGTGAGGTGATTGAAAAGATTTTGAACACTATACAGGCGTACACTTTGTTAATGGAGCAACTGCATCACTGCAAATGAAAAGTTGTACTTGCTACTTAGTGTTCACAATATTGTAGCACATGTTAAGAAATCTTGTTATCTCTCTGGTGCTTTAGATATCCAGGTTTTACTCATTGTATCTCTCTAAACACAGGTGGGAAGGAGTAGCTCATTTTGCTCTTCATTGCTGGAGTGAAAACTGGAAAAGACCATGTTATGATTCCATTAACTCTCTGTCTCAAAAACTTGATCTTGTGTCCGTGAATCTTTTACATGTTGCGATTGGGATTATTAGCACTCGTGATCCTAGTTTTCGGAAAGCATGTTTGACTGCTACAGTATCCTTGCCAACAGATGTTTATCATAGGCTTATTCAGAACCAGAGAAAAACTTTTCTCCACTTGATTGATAAAATATGTAATGAATCTAGCTTCTCGGAAGTGCTGAGTAATGTAGAGGTTGCAATTCTGAAAAATAAAGATCCATTTGAACAAATCCAATGGCTTTGGGTTCATCGTATGGAAAAAGAAGCCAAAAGTGCTTTCAATATTGAAGATTTACACTCTCTGTGTGCCAAACACAAGGACAAATTAGAAGCTACTTTTCTGAATGTGAAGTCTAGGTTTTGTAGGGAGGTGGTATTTGAGGATGTTGTAACTAGTCACAGGATGCTTCTTCAGAAGTATAAAAGGACAAGAAGGCAATATATTAATGGAATGATTTCACTTCATGATAAATTGTAATGTTGCTGTTTTAATTTATTTCAGTTTTCCCTTCTGTTTTAACTTATTTCAGTTTTCCCTGCTTTTGCGAGGAATTGCTGGATCATATTCACCTACTGGAATGCTTGACATGAGTAGCGTCTTAGTGACAAACTCATCAGTTTTTGTATGTTTCTGTGAACTATATATAGCTTACAAGTTATGTGCGGATGTATAGATCAAACTAGATGAGCAAAATAAATCACGTAATTAGTTACAGTATATAAACAAAACTATTTTTTTCTCTCCCCAAACACACAGTGCATTACATTTATATATTTGTAAGAACTAGAATACATGTCTGCATAAATCTTTCACATATTAAAATTAAATCTGCAGCCTATGGTTTTGGATGCTTAGGAGTTGGATGAGTTGTTACTCCATGGTAATCTGTATGATAGACAAGATCATGAGGACTGTAAATGTTGCCAGTAATTTCTAGTGTTGTGACATCTGCATTGGCAGGGGCACTTTCTATTCCCTCGTCTGCTACCTGCATTTTATACACTCAAGTTAGGAAATGGAAACAATGTCAATAAGGAAACATGGGCATGCTGGACCTCAATTTCCTTTAGTCAAGGAAAGCACACATTGAAAGGATATCTACTGATGAGTGAAGATCATACGACTTGTATTCTGATTTTACTGAATCAGCTTTAAAATACAGAATATAAGTCATTTGATCTTTATCAAATGTTCGAGATCCACGACTGTTTGTGTGCAGCAAACCAAAGATGTATGAAGGCACTGAGTAGAATGAAAAGTCTTGCAGAGGAAATTTGCTTTACTGTAAGTTGCATTCTATTATTTATCTTTCCACAATTTACTCTTTAAGATGATTAATTGGGGATAAACATACCTGGATTTCATGATATTTGTGATCATGGCCTGGAGCAGTCATGCTCAACTTCCTTGCTGGTGTAAAATCTAGAGAATAACTATAGCTTGTGTGTTGGGAGATGGAATACAAAGAGAGTGTGAGAAGGCAGCATAGAAGAAAGATTGAAGAACTCATCATGTGATGAAAATCAGCTTTGCTACCCATAGGGGAAGTCGTTGATTGCTTCAAACATTATATAGAAGCACATGGAAAGTGCATTAGAAGGAAATGATGGAGGGAGAGAGAAAAGAAATAAGGTGAATGCAATTATTGATCAAGAAGCTGGTAAACATGTTTTGACATGTGTACCCACGGTTCTAGTGGTTATGCTGGACTGTTCTCTCTCTCTCTCTCTCTCTCTCTCTCTCTCTCATGATATTATTTTGGTTACATCTCTCTCTTATGATATGATTATAGTGAAAGAGGTATATTCACATTCCAAAAGAAATCATACTGCTACATTATCAACCCATGTCTTGTCTTCAACAATAAAGACTGGTTTGTGATATACCATCCTTTGGCTACTATATCTCTGTTATATATCTTACCCTCTCTCAATATCTTTGTATATTGTCTGTATCTTCAAACTTTTTCTCTAGACTCAGAATCTATAATCCTTTCAACTATTGAATACCTCAATTATATTTCATTTTCAAGGAGATAGGAAACATGTTTTGACATACTTGCACTTACAAACTCAATTCTATTTGGTGTAGAAAGGAAAACTTCGTTTTGACAATTGATTTAGTTTTATCTAAAGCATACAACAGGATAGCAGTAGCACTAGTGAAGTAGCTGCAAAGTTTTTTACTTGGAATCAAAATCTTATTGTATCCACTTACATCTACATCTATAGTTCTGCAGCCGCTGTATAGTATCCGAGTTTTAGATATGTCAAGAACCAAACTAACCCGAGGTCAAGTTGGTGAATGATTTCAATCATTAAGGAACAAAGCATGATCTTCAATCGACAGTTAGGTATGTCTAAATTGAGGAGCAAGATTGGAGGAGGTTTATGTCTGTAAGTTTTGAACACTGAAAGAGACTGAGATGAGAGTGACAAGACATCTCAAATGTTATTAGTAACAACATGAACCAAATGACATGAGAACACTTCCATTAATTTGATGGATACAGTACAAATTAAAGTCAAATTAAAATGGAAACTTTGAACAAATGCATGATAAGGAAACAGAAACCACCTGTTTTGACCACTTTTCCCCTTCAAATTAATGACATTCCATCACTTTTTTTGTGAACAGATAAATTAAGAGTCGGTCAAAATAGTTCTTTAATTTTTCGTTGACAAATACATCTCAATATTGTATTTTGATACATCATTCAAAATAACCCTCTTCTACTAACTATTTTCGATAAAGACTACAATGTGATAAGTTAAATTGGCATGTTATATTTCACGTTGATCTCACATCAATATCATCTTGTCGCCATTGGTGACTAATGTATCTATAAAACTTACTATATCACTCAGTGATATAAATTTGTCAACAATTGCAATTATATATAGAATAATTACTTGCAAATTCCCTTAAATGCCTAAATTTTATAAGCAAATTAGTTTTTGGTGATGTGACTTGATGTGAGATCAATGTGGAGAGTCACACTTTCAGTTAATGGGTCACAACATAAACTGTAACAGATAAACTTCATGGATGATCATTTTGACCAATGCTTCATAATTTAAGGGGTGCTTTTACTAAAAAAAATATAACCCTCTCAATCTAGTAATGAACACACCTTTCCACGGCATTGAAAGATGAAATAGAAACATCAAGACGTCAATTGTATAGTTTGGGTCTACACCACATGGATCAGATTAACAGTCGATTACCTAACATGGTCTCAGAATGGGAAAGTAGCAACAACACACGAGCCCTCATGGCCCAAATTGTGCTAATCAACTACCAAATTATCATGATGAGTGTGATCTATCTTTTAATAGCAACATTACTTTTGGATTCTAATAGTAATAACAAGTCTAAATTATTTTTTAATAATTTTATATTTAATTCACTTTTGTTTTTAATTACAGTGAGCTATGGCTTCTACTTGGATATACAAGATGAATTCTATCATCAAAAATAAATTTTCCCCATTCATAAGAGTTAGAGATCATTTACGCCAAAATCTATTTCTACTTAAACCAACTGATTATTAGTTTAATATTGACTAATCGTGGACATGTATTGAAATGCATTTTTTAGGAGTTAGTGGTGGCGGCGGCAGATATAAGTGACAAAGTATTGTATGTACTTGCTATTTTATTTTCAATTAAATGAATGAAATGGTATTATAGTATAGTACCATTGGTATTATATGTTTTGGATGCCATAAACCTTGCCGCCTAATCACTGGTAGTTATAATATAGGTGGCTGTGGCTGTGGCTGTGCCGCCAGATACAAACACACCATGCTGCCTTTATAGGTTATAATTAACTTACATGTGCATATTGTAAAGTCATTGCCAATCAATTTCACTGTATGATGATTACAAAATCAGAATTGATATAATTTAAATTTAGAGTTTAATGAGAATTGATGATTTCAATTTTGGAATTTAAAATAAGATTGAAGCAAACTAAGCATATAGATTTATACAATTTTGAGGAATATTTAAGTTTGTTATAATTAGTGAAGATGATGATGAGGAGGATGAACAACATGAATGTTCATTTATAGTTTAACGAAATGTTTTAAACCTTTCGTTATATTACAAATAAATAAGATAATTTTGTATGAAAATATATCAAATTGAGGATAGGTAAATATTGGAGCAAAATCAAACTCGTCCATTGATGCATAATTCCCCCATATCCACATGTAAACTAGATCATATGTTGACCTGAGTGTCAATCTCCTCTATAGTGGCCCAAACAAGAAGTTCACAAACGCCTCTTCGTAGAAATTCCTATGCGTCTAAAGATATAAAAAATGACATCTATGATAAAATCATGTATGTATTTGAAGCATGTAAGCTCATTGCAATGAATTGTGTCCTCCTCCTTAAAGGTATCCAAACAAATCTTATGACAAACAGAGAAAACTTTATCAATACAAATAATGAAATCATGAGGCAATAACTAAGAATAGTGCATACTATACCGGTAACAAAAACCCAGAAATTGTTTTTACCTTATAGAGAAAAAATAACTTTATTAGTTTGTTTAATATGTGTAAATAGTATATCCTAAAACAAAAAAGAACAATTAACTGGTAGAGTATATGGATGGCGATATTATAATTAGAGGTGAAAATAGATTAAATCGAACTAGATTTTGAATGATTTAAATAATAGGCACATATTCGAAGCGTACATGATTATTATTTTTAATATGTCTTAAATTTAAAAGGTCTCGAATTTAAACTCCACTAGTGATTTGGGGGACGTGCTTTCTTTGAATAAATTTAGAAAGAAAATGAAATCTCTCATATATTCTAGCTAGTTCAATTCCTTGTTTCGCCGTAATAGGTAGGAATAAACATTTCATAATCTTGTCGACTTGTCTGTTTGTTGATGGACATGTATGTGTGTTGCAAGTATATATAGCTGTATAATTATATTATTATTATTATTATGATTAAGGCAGTTGCAGCTTGAGTGGGGATCAGTCTCCTTCAATTCCACCCTCTTAAATAATTAAATAAATATTACTACCATGCAACAGTTTACCTTTGCCTTAGGTAATTGTAGTATAGTAATAGTACCATTAATTCATTTGATCACATTTTAGCCGTTTCTTGAATAATTGGCTATTGACAATTAGAAACTCTATGACTAATTTATTAGTCTGGTCCAACCTCAATAATTACCAATTGTATAACAGCGCATGCATAACTAAATTAGCCCAAATAATTGTAACAATCTTGTTCTGTGAGTAAAATGAATGGCAAAGATGTTTCCTGTAAGTAAGATTAGCTAATATGTTTAAGAACGTAATGAATTTTTTCAGTTTGGGTCTATATCAACTAATCAGTTGCTATATGATGTAATGTATCATTGTCACGAAATTCACGCCACTCTATTTTCCTTTCCTAAAATATGCCCGCAAATAAATATTCATAGTACAAGTACCATCGAATTAATTCTATAGGGGAAATAATATTTTTAGTGCTGAAATGACAAGTCATTTGACACATGCAAAATGGAAAACCGGATTTCAATCTCGATCATAGCATTCGACTTAACAATTTTAACATTTCTATAAGTTGATTTAAGATTTATGGACATAATTGTTAAATATTTTAAGAATATAAATAAATCAACAAATTTGTTTATTAATTTACTCTCTCATTCCTTTCAATTAATTTTTTAAGCAATTATGTTTTATATATTTATCATTTCAAATTTAAAATTATACTATTAACTATTAATTTTGTTATTTGTATTTTTTTTTTAGTAATAGTAAAAATCAAATTTCTAATCTTATCGCTCCACTCAATAACTTATATCCACCAAACCATCTTTACTCTTACATTGTTATATATTATTATTAATAATTTGGTCTATGTACAAGACGAACAAAGACCAGTAAAAGATGAAACAAAGACATTGTATATAGCAGAACACCAATAAAAAATTTAAAAACAGACACCACCTAATAGAGGTCTAAGTAACTTGATTTACTCTTACTATATCAATTACATTATTATTTATTTATTAATGGAGTAAGGGGGTACACAAGTAAGTGGAACAGTGTAAGGTAAAAAAAATAATTTAAAAGTATCGTATTAATCAAGTTTTTTTTTTTGTAAAACAAACCTTAAATGACATACATAACAACAAAATAATTAGTTAAAGAAAAGAACAAAATAAGTATTTTAAAGTACATAATGGACTAATGGTAAATGGTTTTTTTAATGACAAAGATATGAATATATGAAAAAATGGGAAGCAAAAAGTATGGAGTTCATCACAATACAAAAAGTACTCGAGAGCAACAACAAAAACCAAAACTAAATAGGAAAATGATAGTATCGTTAATATTCGTAATTATAATAAGTCATTTTTGGATTAAAAAATAAAACTAACTTTTTATTATTTATATACAAATTAGTTGATTTTCTAATATCATACACGAATGTATATCATACTATTAACTTTCACCATTGTTTGTGATAAATCAAACAGATGGAAATAATTAATGTATACTTGATAAAGAATAATATTTTCTTTGTGCAATAAAAAGGCAACTAAAAAAGAATTTACAAATAACACGCTTAACAAAAAACTGAAAAGAACCGGAGAGTATATTAATAAAAAGGTCGGTTGGATTGGGACATTGCAGGTATAATATGCGGAAATTGAGATTCGAACGTTAATAGTCCCACTTTAGTAAAAAAAAAAAAATTAATACTCTCATTTTTTTCTGACTCAAAAACAAAATCTTCATTCAAATTCATAGGGAATACATCAATCAAAATCATTACAAGTTCAATTTCGCTAAAAACTAATAGGGATGAATCTGCGAACAGACTCACAGCATCCGAGTTAATAGCATAAAACGGCCTAATGTCTGACAGCCTACAATTGATTTGACAAAATTCAAATGTCTGGAATAGTCATGCATCCAGATCTGCAACGTTGACGGCACTAAAGTCATTGAATCTGCACTGAATTTGGATCGAAGCACACCTGCAAATCAAAACAAACAAACACTGTACTAAGACGGGACAAAACCAGCACTAAGACGGGACAAAACCAAAACTCTGCACTAAGACGGGATTAAAACAACACTGAACGAAGAAAAAAGCAAAAGAAAAATTAGGGTTGGAAAGAGGAAGTGGTGTGGCGGCTGAAGAAAGAAGTAGTAATACTCTCACTTATTCACATTGAAAATGTGAAATTTTAACGACTAGAGTACTTAACAAAAAAAAAAAAAATTGAAGGACCGTGTTTCGTTAAAAAATTCAAAAAGTTGAAGACTCGCTTTGTTAAAAAAAAAAAATAATATTAAAGTATTTGGATTCGGTGTAGTCTGCCAGCATACAATCAATGCATTTCAACTGTCCGATTAAGATTAGATAATCCATATTTTTAAATTGAATTTTAATCGTTTATAAATAAAAAATTCTTGCTTCAAAAAGGAAATAAATAAAAAATTCAAACTTAATTTTTAGACCATCCAATTTTAGGGTCCGTTTGGCCCGGCTTTTTTAGCTCTTAGAAGCTGATTGAAAACTAAAAGTGAAAATAAGAACTTTCAAAAACAGAGCAAAAGTTGTTTGGTAATTATTGTTTTTTTTAACTTCAAAGTTATCTTTAATCTAAAATTTGTTTAGTAAAATATATTTTTTTTAAAAATGATTTGTACCAAAAATAAAAACTTTTAAAAAATATAATAACAACTAATAATATTTAAATGAAAACAACCTAAAAAATGAAAAAAAAAATAATAAAAAGATCCTTAAGTGGGATTCGAAGCGGGATCATTACAAAAAAAACTCCAGATTTTTTTTTCAACCTCTTTTTCTAGAAGCTCATTTAATCCAATTTTGCACATCGAAAAAAATCTGCTTTTTACGGTTAAGAACTTTATTAAAAATGTGTTTGACCTAACTTTTGATTAAAAAGAGAATTTAAAGCTAAAAAAAGTCGGGCCAAACGGAGCCTTAATCGGATGATTATTATTGAACCGACTATACTGCAGTCACTGATTTCCAACTTGGCACAACCCAATTCCGAAGTACCACCTTTGCTCATTTGGGCCGATCTAAGGTAAGACATGACGTGTTTGAATACTATGAATAATCATGATAAGAAATGTTATGTTATATTATGGATATGAAAACAATTAAGAAAAGTTTTCAAACGGGGTCATAAGTCAAGTCTAACGCATGGTTTTACTTTCTCTTCCCCCATTTAAATAATATATCATTATTAACAATTATAGTAGCATATATAATATAACCACTCCATTATATATGTATGTAATGTAACACCAATAATATTATTTTTCTTTTGTTTGTGATGAAAACAACAAGTTGGCCAATACTAACTGATTGAGATTGAATGATATCTAAGATGAAGACTAAACCCAACAATAAAATCTGTATTAAATCCACCTATCTCTTCCCACTTTCCCAATAATATTTATTTGACTAAACCTTAGTATCATTTTCCCACATACATACTAAGATATATACAATTTCAATTCCTAATTTTCTTAATTTCTCTTCTCAACCAACAACTATAGCCATGGAAGAAAGTGATCATGAAGAATGCAACACAGGTTTATGTCTAGGATTGGGAGGAGGACACGTGGCCAAAAAGGTGAAGAAGCAGAAATTATTGAACAAACCTTTGATGGCTTGTTTCGACCTAGCTTTTGAGCTTTCTCCTAAAGGAGAAGCCATGAACGTATACAATAATAATCATAACAAGAAGGGTGAAAGATTGAGCTTGGAGAGACAACAAAATTATCCGAATGCAACTTATAGCACCGATTCTGAAAACAATAACAACAACAACAAGGATAGTAGAAAGAAACTGAGGCTAACAAAGGAGCAATCAACCATCCTTGAGAACACCTTCAAGCTCCACAACACTCTTAATCCGGTATTCATTGATTCATATCAAACCTCTTTTTATTATAAATTTCTAGAATCTTGCTCTTTTTTCTTTATATTGTATATAGTGGTCACACGTAGAAAGTTATCATCACAATCCTTAATATTGCGGAGAATTATATTCAAATATGTGGCTGATGCTCTCTCAAATTGCACTATATTGTAATTCTAGAATCATAAAATATATAACATCGTCAAATATGAATTTTATTCAAAGTGAATAATATTACTTTTAATAAATTTTAATAAAATATTACATATTTTTTTATTATAAAATTCATCTTTTACTAATTAAAAAATATTTGAAGTTCATCCTTAGACCATTTTTGAGATGTCTATATTAAAAAGAGCCAAAAATTATTGTGTCGTGACCCAGATTGCGGCCATGAATTCTTGTTTAAAACCCTTGCACACGGCGGACTATGGTCTATTCATTCATTTTTTTTTTGTACAATTTAATTTGTTTTTCCATCAAAGGGTGAAAAAGTGTTTATGCATTAGTTTTGGTTTGATGATATATATGCAGGTCCAGAAAAAATCACTTGCTGACCAATTGAATTTAAAGACTAGACAAATTGAAGTTTGGTTTCAAAATAGGAGAGCAAGGTACGTTAATTTGTGATTCCAATTCATTGATCTTATAAGTAAGTTGTTAATTCTTGTCAAAAAAATACTAGTAAATAATTTTTTTTTTTAAGAATACTAGTAAATAAGTTGTTAATTATTCATTAATTTTTCTTTATATTATCTGGGTTTGTAACTCTATATATCAACAATTTAATTCTATTAAAAAAACCATTTAATTTAATTTAACTATTTTGTTGACTACATAGGAGTATATACATATCGATTTAATTTTCATAAATTAAGTTGACTATATAGTAACGTAAATATATAACAGGACGAAGCTGAAGCAAACAGAAGTGGATTATGAGTTGTTGAAAAAACATTGTCAAAATCTAAGTGATGAGAACAGAAGATTGAAGAAGGAATTGCAGGAACTCAAACTTGTACAATCTCCATTATGCCCTCAACGTACTCCATCAAAACCCAAAATGTGCTCTTCTTGTGACCAGAAAATGTTGAAGCTCAATGAACTAGAGAACAACAATTAATTCATAGTTAATTAAATTCGATTTAGAGATAATTACATGTTTGATTACTTCTTAATCAATAGAAAATCTATAGCAAATAATCACAACAAAAGAAAACACGTGCATGCCCAACTCCTCACATATGGAATTGGGACATTGCTTAGACACGTGTAGCTTAATTATCATTTTTTTTTTCCTAAATTATATTAGGTATGTCTCATTGATTTAACATATAATATCATCACAACAAAATGTTAACTTACTATTTATTTTAATTGTTTTGTTATTTGATTCAATGAAGCTATATGTGCCATACATATTTATAGTGAGTATAGATAAGGAATAAGTGTTTGAATGGTTGAAACTCAAAGAGATCAATCAAACAATAATTCTTTAAGTTAGTCCACTTACTAATTAGTAACTAGGTTTAAAGTTTGGAATAATGAATCTAAGCTATATAGATAGGATTTTGTCAACGATTTGATTCAATTAATCCTATCCTATAGATGTATCACTATATATTCTTATAAAAACTTGGTTCTTGATATCTTAATTTCTTTATCATTAAATCATTAGTATATAATATATGGTGTGTGTGGTCCTAAGGAAGTCCTACCCAAAGTTCTTATAAATTTCTTTGTTCACGTGTTTTTAATAATATATAACTTATAGTATACTCCTCTTCATGGAATCATGGTCTTAGCTTTAACGCATAATGAGTCACAAAATAAAAATAGCATTAAGTTATAACTGATTTATTTTTAAACAGACAATAATTAGAAGAAGAAAAGAAACTTACTCCTATGATATAAAAAAAAAATACTTACGCCTTTGTTTTTTATAACTGATTTGTTTCTAATAATTATTATATCTTCTAATGTTTTTAATTAATTATACTAGAAATTAAATACTAAGCGGTCCACAAATTCTAGTTCAAAATGTCGAAATTGTTATTGTTAGACGTCATAATCAGGTTTGAACTTCAGTCACTCTACTTTATGTATGTGAGTTTTTAATGATTTTGTTGTTTCGTCTATCGACAAAAAAAGAAATTAATTACTAAGTGTATACTTCCACCAGAGAGCAATATTTATATTTATTGTTTTTTTTATAAGAATTATATTTATTGGAAAGAAACGAGATAAAAAAATCCTTACTATATCGCATAACATACAAGGAGTCACACATTTTTCTAACGATAAAAAATGGAATGGATATAGTATATATTAAATCGTTGGAGTATTATTTATGTAACTATAAAAATATTAGGAATATCGCATTTTATATATAGAGATTAAAATTCGAACTTAGTCTTTCACGTATTCAATTTAGAAATGAATTTCTAATCATTAAATTATTTGACAAAAAAAAGTATTAATACACTGTACACAACTAATTTTCTGTATGTAACCCCGTGTGCTTTAGTAATCAATTTGATATAATTTTTTTTAATGTAAAAATGTCTAAATCTCGACTTTGAATCGGTACCACTGAATATCTGCGTGATAGCGTCCCTAAAGCGGATTTAGACCCTCTCATATATTTTCTCCCATTTGTCCATTCAGCATCAATTTTAATCATTCATTCACCCCCTCTTAAGTTAAAGGACTATATTTATTTGTATAGAATATTTCTACTTGAAAGAAAAATAATTTTTTGAAGCTGAATTATTTCTTAGTTAAACGACAAAAATCAGATAACATAACTGATGTTTTAACTATTTGTCATAAGAATTCTTCAAACAAGATAATGATGTGTCGGATCCCATTTCCCACTGTACAAGATTTGGAGACATAGATTTTTTTATTTTATATCTTAACAAAGAAATTGAGATTGATATTTTTTCCTTGGTACTTAAGCAAAGAACACCGGTCAATACCTTTTCTTGACATTCTGCATAAAATAAAACATTTCATTACACATAAAATTTGACTTTTGTTCATTTTCTTCTCTTATTTTAAATTTATATCTCTATTAGAATTACCAAATTTAAAAACAATACTTTTTCTTTTCTTCTTTCATTATTTTTATTTTTAATTCAATGCTTTTCTTATACGCTATGAATAATGAAAACAACTAAACAAGACCCACATATAAAGAGATCACGAGATAAGAGCTTCTTTAATCAAAACCATAAACAAGGATCATGGTCAATGGACACCAATCATTTGGTCATCTCTTTCATCAGCCTCCACCAACTCCATTGCATAGCAATTCAATATCAGCAAGATTTCTATGTGGGTCATAATGGTGTGAAAGACAACAAGGCTTTTATGGAAAATTTGAATATGAAACTTCTTCCTAAGTTCCTGTCCTTTGGAAAGATTATCTTTCTTGACTAGTTCTTCTAGCTGATCAAACTTAATTTTAACTCTTTGAATTTGACTTTCTTTATCAAACTTTTTTGTTATTACTATAAGTTACTATTGACACATCTCAATGATATATTAAACTACTTACACTGTTGTAATTTAATATATCTCTCTCTTGTAAAGATATAGACACATACATATATCCCTCTGATTTTAAAAATACAAGCAAAAGCCAAATTATATTTAGCCTATATTTTATTTATTTTTTGGTCAAATAGTCTGATGGATAGAAATTTAGTTATTCAATTTTTAAGGTGAATGAGTGGATGTATCAAGAGTTTGAACCTTGATTCTTCCATATTATATAAAATATTCCTACCAACTGAATTATACTTCTGCAAAGAGTTCAAAAGGTTATGAATAGCAATGTTGTGTCCCCTAAACTTATAAATGTTGTTTTTAAGATAATTAATTCTGTCATTCAAAAAGGTTAGCGGCGCAGCATATTGCTCGTTTGCATTTTATTCATATGTAATTATCCTATATGATATGTAATTATCCTATATTTATTAATGGAATAATTAGACCATATTAATACTATGGTTTATATTTAAAGGGAGAGCAGTATTATGCAAAATGAATCCAAAATTAAATAACGCCAATCATAATTAGTCCAATAAAAAATTCATTATTTTCTTCTCTCTTGTTAAATATACATTTCCCTACTCTTATACAATGCGATACTTATACTACATTTTAGAGAAAATTACACCATCTTCTCCTAAAAGATGATTGAATTACATTCTCTCACCTCTTATGTTAAAATCTACACTTATCGCTCTTGATAAACCAGTTACTCCATTTTAATATATTCAAACTTCTAACACATTTTTTCTCTATTTTTTGTTCACAATATCATTCATTCCATATTTTATCCATGTGTTCTTGGTGGGAGTTGTGTGAGAAGAAGAAATAAATTTTGACTTACATTACATAGGAATTCAAAATACAAAGGTTTTTGTTAATTGACTTATATAGGAAAGAAAAACATAAAGGTTATTATTAATTCAAAAGGCAAATAAATGTAAAATTGCATGGGAGACAAATAACAATCAAACAAAGGGTTTATGACAATTTTAACCAATGGCAGTGTATTTGCATCAGATTGAGAAGAGGGGGAAAAAAATTAAATACAACAGACAATAGAAATGTGAGAATGACAACAAGCAGGAACAGCAAAATAGAGAGACATATCTGACCCTGCAATGGAGTAGATAGACAAAAGAGATCAAGTGAATGTGCGAGAAAGACACCCACGGAGAGAGGTTAAGAAGATTACATACAGTGTATAAAATTTCAAAGAACATTATACATCAAAATCTACATCAAAACTAATCAGGTCCAATCTTACACCCCAAAGCCTGATTAATTTATCTATTCTTTTAACTTATAAGAGAACTTTGATGAATAAGCTTATCTGATGGAGTTCCGCGTCAAACAACCGATGAGATCGTGACCCTTACAGGTGAAATGAAACATGATCCTGCTGACTTCATGGGGTGGAAATTTAACCATCAATGAAAAAGCCTTGTTAACTATTGTGTTGATTCAATCATGGTTTACCAATTGTCATGATATACATACAACTAAGGGTACACTTTCCATTCTTCTCAATTGCCTTTCTCATTTTTACTTCTTTCTTTGTAGTACAAAAAAAGTAAACAAACTCCTTCAAAGAAAGTAGCTATATAAGTCAATTCCTTGCATTTGTCTGTTGCAAAACCAAAGTGGCATAAATTAGCTCATTCCATGCATCAGGAACCCCAGGAAGGCACCAATGGCTGCAGTCTTGCCGCTTCATGGAGACTTTCTTTCCACCCACTATGTTCTTGCCATAGACAGATGGGTGGCCATCCTTGCGGAAGTTAGTCAGCCTTGTGACATTTAGTAACTTCACTGGAAACTTCATTTCCTGGATCACTTCTTCCACTATTTTCATTTTCAAAGGATAGTTATCCAAGATGGACCCATTAAGAACCGGTTCAGTTTCACCATTGCATGACCCACCTGAGTCCCAGTCTCCACCTCTGTCAAAGATTCATCAGTAATAAGATACGACTTAAAGAACAATTAGTAGCGGTGTACAATTAGTTTCTTTTCCTATTTGAAGAATGCTAGCAGCATACTCTTTTATTAAAATTTTATATGGACCATATTAAAAATTTAATCAATAATAGTGTTAAAAAGAATGTGTTATGTATATTGCTACTTGCTAGCATTTCTCTCTTCTAATTTCCTTTCTCCATAAGGATGTTGAGATCATAAGGTATTGATTTATTTTACCAAATTTAACTGTTCTGAAGTGAAAGGGTAAATTTTTGAACGAAAAGTGTAAATTATAACTAATGATTTCAAAATCAGCCCAGTGAAATTTAACAACTTCATGGTTTGCTATGTGTACTGTGTTTTCCAGACAGTAGTTATAACTTATAACTGTAATTTCTCTCTAAAGTGCATTCCTCACTTTAAAGCAGCTAAATAATTTTTTAACAGATTACAAGACCCTTGGTAAAAATAAACTGAAAAGGGGAGAAGGAATTTATGCAATGGAAAAATATCTAAAAAAACATTGATACCTGAAATGAGCCGAAGAATATCCACGATAGTAGACAATCTGCTTTTTTGGATTGATATTTTTGTCAATCCATTTTCCCCAGGTCTTTATAGCCTTTCTGTATGCCTCAACTCCGTCATATTTTGGGTATAGATAATCACCTTCTTTGTAGTAATTTATTCTGCACAAATCATGCACCGTCACTCTTTCGATAGATACTTTTGTTTAATATAATTATTAATATTGCTCCAGTTGTTTATTTTTAATAGACAACTTTTTAATTTTATGGAATGAAAGACAAACAACACATAGCAGTGAATGAAAACTAATTTAAAAAGGGAAAAAAAGTAGCAAGATAAATGTGTAAGACGACGGTGCACAATATTTCCTAATACACATATATTTGATTGATAGTGTTATGTATGCGAACATTCGCTGTTAAGAGAAGTTACAAAAACATGTCAATAATCGAGTGCAGCAATTACTTGGATGAATGCTTTTATTACTTAACTATGTTAGAATCAATAAGCATGGGGAACGCACAACCAGTTTCCAGAATCGAATGTACACAATTTGAATGCATAGATCAATCAAAATATGATATATGAAATAATTGTATCCTAACCCTCGAGCAGTTTTTCCATGAGCCCACCAATGCCCAGTGTTGAAGACGAGAATATCAGCTTTCTTCCAACGGGCAGATGTCTTGTCAATTCGATCTATTGATAATGTAGGATTCGAACTCCTTTGTGCATTCATACGAATTCCCTCCCTCACAAGGAAATGAGATCTCACAAATGCCACCGTACAATTATAGTCCTGCTCAAGTGTTTCAAAATCTTAGCATAATGAACTGCAGTGTGTCCATCCGCATTTCATTTTCACAAGGAAATGATGCAGTGCAGCTTCCTTGATCATTTTGTAAGCATTTTCATATTTCACATAACTATCAAAATACATTACTTTATAATTTATGAACTTACAGCTTCAAAGAGAGATGAATTCAATGTTCATTTTCTGAGAGAAAAAACAAAATTATATAATAGCACAGGCTGGGTTTATATTTGCAATCAATTTTTTCCCAGGCAATCAAAGCTTTAAGAGGCAGTGAATATATAACTGAAAAAATATTATTTTTTTCCCAAAAGAAATAATATAAAGTAGGCCATGTAATTGGTGCTTGGACAGATCAAAACATGCAAGAAAAGATAAAAATTACCTCAAATTTGAAAACAAAGTAGCCTCTTCCTTTTGATATTTTGTGACCATGTATCTCATACATTTTGCTCTTATTCTGCAGGCCTTCACGAAGTATGCACAGAATGGACTCGAATTGGTTTCGATTCATAGAATCTCCTACCAACATTAGTTTTTTACCTTTCAGTCTTTCCAAAAAGTCCTTGGCACTAAACCTACAGTAATTTGTGAAAGAAGTGAATGGAGAAGACACCAATAACCAACTTTCCAATAACTACTAACCGATGAGAAGCAAAGGATAACTGTTTGAAAAACAATATTGCATTATGACTCTTGCTATTTTTGTTATTTGCTAGGAAGCAACTCAACTTTTCTCATTATAACATCATAAGCTATGCTTGAAACTTTTCAAAAATGTTCCCACAAGTTTAAAAGTATTTCCACAAATAGAACAGATACTTCCTGAAAATTGCTATAAAAAACCAGTAGGTTTTACAGGAACACGGTTAACTAGTTGAACATGCTTTTCAGTTTTCATGGATATGAGTTTCATTCCTGGAACTTTTCAATTTGAATTAGCTTTAACTAAAGTCATGATAATAAAAATTCATTTAAATCCATATCCATTATAATATCTTACTATAAATGAACCATTGAATAATCATTTGACTTATCTTTTTCACTAGGCACCATTTATCAATAGCCCATTTGGATTAGGCTTATTTTTGAGCTTATGAAAATAACTTATGCAAATAAATGAATTTTTATGTTATCTTTATAAGCTATTTTTTCATAAACTAACTTGAAAAACTTATAATAATACATAAAAGTTTATTTATTTGCATAAGCTATTTCACATAAGCTCAAACATAAGTCAATCCAAACGGGCCCTAATTACCAAACTACTTACTTATCCAGTCTTCTATTTATAATAATGGAGCACCTACATGTGTTCTTCATTGAATCATTCCTGCCCAAATAACTTGAAACGATATTTAACTTATTTCCATTACAAGCACTACCACAACTTTCTGCATAATGCTTTTATTTACAATTTCTAGTTTCTAATCATATCTTGTCCTGTGACCACTCAGCATTATTAGTATAATTAACCATAAAGTTTCTATATTCAATCTAATACAAATGTGGTAAAAAATTTCCTTTAAAGTCTGATGCATTAAAGTCTTAAGTTAACAATGACATGCTTAGATTATTTTCAAAATTAACAAATTTAAGCCCTAAATCAAACCAAATTACTTCAGTAGTCCAATTTAGCAACATTAATATAACACTGAACAAATGAAGAAATTATTTAGTTGTAACTAATTAACCATAAATAACTCAGCGCAAATAGCCGAAAATCGCATCATATTTCAAATGGAAGACGGAACAAACGAATCAATTAACGAATGCATTAGATAGAGAGAGTAACCTGGGAAGATCACATCCATGAGGTTTCCATCTCCAATTGGTATAATGAGTATCATTCCTTCCATTGATTTTGCAATCATAAGCCTCGTCAACGTAAGGACAAGAACCTGGTTGATAAATTGGATAATCTTCATCCTCAACCCAAGTTCCCGTGTACAAATCGCAATCCTTCAAAGCTAGAGCTGCTGCATTATCAATCTTCTTCTCTGTATGAGTAACAGCAGCAACAGATTCAGATTCGGGATCGGAAACAATGGTACTAACACTGGGAGAAGAGAGGACGGTAATGGAGGAGGATGATTCTTGTGTCGGTGGTGGTGGTGGTGGTTGTTGCGGTGGCGGAGGAGGAGATAGAAGGGGAGAAGGTTTGACTTGGATATAGAGATCTGTGCGATGAGAGAGAGGAGGTTGAAGAATGGTTTTGGTGAAGAAGAATGAATATAAGAAAATGGAGAGAAAGAAGAATGCGAGAAGGAAGAAGGTGGCGATAGTGTAACGGTTCTTCATTTTCAGTCATGTTTGTTATGGGCCCTCTCCTCGATTTGTATCATTATTTATTTGTCCTTAAAACACTTCCAATACTTCAACACAATACCCAAACATGAAGAGAATGTGACCTATATTGCTCTCCTATTCAACAAAAATTAGTGACTAAGGGGTGGGCAAAAATAAACAAAAAAAGAAAATGAACTGTTTAACCCAACTAAAAAAAATTGAACCATAACTAACTGTTTTGAGATTGAACTGAAATAGTTTGGTTCACTTTATGATTATAAGTTTGGTTCATTTTGGTTCAAGATTAGTTTTTGTTTTTAAGAAGTCATAATATTTTATTTGTTTTGGTTCTTATATTTTAATATAGTTAAAAAAGAATTAATTCGGTTCGATATAATAAATTTAAATTTTTTAAAAGTTAGTTATGGTTTGATTCAGAATCATAGAACCGAACCATTTTAATATTTTGATTTGCTTCGAAAAACAAATTGTTCGATCGGATTGATTACTATTAATGTTGAAAATAGTTCGGTTTGGTTTTCCACCCAACCCGAACCATGCCCATCCCTAGTGACTATATTGCCCTCCTAGTTTTTATTTTACAATATACTACCCTCTTAGTTTTTTGTTACTCATATTCTCTGCTAGTTCAACTCTGATTTTGGCATTATTATATGAAATGTTTCTACAAATTCAGTTGTGTTCATGAGTCACGAGGATTAGAGCTGTCAAATGGGCCAACCCGGTCTGGCCCCGCCCGGTGGGCCAACACGTATTAGTGGGCTGGGCCGGCCCGAATTCTATATGGGCTGTCAAATTCTAGGCCGATCCAAGCCCTATTGGGCCTTGAAGCCCGATGGGCTAGCCCGGCCCATGTGATTTTTTTTTGCGCACACCAAAAAGGATCAGTGACTGGTGCCACCACCACATGAGAACAGACCCCCACATTTTTTACATTTACATTTTTGTCCCCCATTAACTATACCAATCTTTGTAAAATATTTCCAAACCTTTGATGAACAAACCCTTGTTTTCCTAGCACCATCTTGCTTAGCACCACCTTCATCGATTTCAACCGGAGCACCATTTAACATCACCAAATCATCATCTTCTTCCACATCAACAATTTCGTCTTCCTCCTCATCAATAATTCCCAAAATTGAAGCAATATATTATCATCCATGACTACAAGTACAAAAATAAAAAAAAATTAATAATAATATGAGAAACTACCAAGCACTCTAAAGTTTAAATCTAAACAGAACCGATTTTATCAAGTCCTGAACCGCCACACCAGAACCGAAACAGAGAACTGATTTTATTAAAATATTAAGCCTCGCTAAAATTTAAATCAAACACTAGTAAATGATGAAACTTTCTTTTTTTGTTCAACCAAATTTTATTAAAACTCATTAACACAGGGATAACGAAAACGAAGAGGACGAAAACGAGAACGGAGATGTTATGTACTCACCAAAAACGAGTGTAGTGATTTCAATCTGAGAGATGAGAGGGCGAGAGTTTTGTTCCTGAAAGAGAAGGTTGAGAGGAGAGGAAAATTAAGGGAGAGAGCTTCGATCTAATGATGGTCTTTGAAAGATAGTTTTATTTGTGTGGTGGCCGGTGGGTATTGAAAAGAGAAAAGGGAAAATTTTCATTGTGTTCGGAGATAGGATTCTAGAGAGAACAAAAAACAAATGAAAGAGTGAGAGTGGGTGGATCATGGATGGACGTGTTTCATCAAGCGGTAGTGATTTTTTTTATTTTTTTAATTATTTTTATTGGATGGGTGGACCGGACGTGTGTTATTTTCTAGATTTTTTTAATTATTTTTTTATTAATTATTTTTTTATTAATTATTTTTTAATTTTAAACGGGCCAGCCCAAAGTCCGGTGGATAAGCTTGGCCCGATCCATTTGTCAATTGGGCTAGATGGGCTGGGTCTAAAAAGATCCGTCTATTTTTTTGACATCTTTTTACGACCCGACCCGAATTCATGGGCTAGTGGCCCGGCCCATTTTGACAGCTCTAATGAGGATGGATCAAATTATTTATCAAATTATTTTTAAATAGACCAAATGCACACAAGTTAAAATTTCCCTTGAGATTTTTCTTTTGTATTCATCCTCTAATTCTTAGGAGAAGAAAATTCGCTTATCTAAAATTCGGCCGCAAGTTAAGTAAAGTAAAGTCGTCCGATAATCTTTCTATATATGAGGAAAAATGAATATAAATGTATTTATGAATTCTTATAATGACCTATAGTAACAAATGAATACCAACTTTATTATTGAGTTTTTTTTAATTAACCATGTGGTTCTTAAGGGAATGGGACCTTAATAATCTAGAGTTTGTAAATAAAGTCTGTTCAAAAATTATTTATACCAGTAATCGACCTTAGATTCTCTCGAACAATTCGTCCTAGGGAGATCATTAACCATTTGCAGAACATTTAACAGATTTCGCTTTAATGATGACTAATAGTATAAAAATAAATTAAAATCGTGATTTATATAATTATTTTATTGTTAAATTCTTTTTCTTATAAGCCACATACACACTCATAAATAAATAAAAATTAAAATATAAAAGAATTAAATGGTATAAGTATAACTAATTTATTTATCTTTCAAATAAAATCTTAAATGTTTGTGGGCCTAAATTATTTGAATTTGGATTTGTGTATAAGTGTTGCCTCAAGTTAGTTAGAGTACGTTTATAAATGTACTAAATCTGACTCTTACTTCACTTCACTTTCCAATTAGTCTCAACACAAAGCTTACACACCGATCCCAAATACTCTCTACATAAGCAAGTTTTCATTATCACTCTACAAACATTCAATTTTCTCAACTAAGTGTGATTTTGAATTTTATTTTCAATTGATTTTTGTGCAATAATGCTCTTTCAAAACTTGTTAAGTAACATTTCAATTTCTGATTTCAATTTCTTGATAGGGTTTTTTCTTTTTCTTTTCTTTGATAAGCATTTCTTGATAGGGTTTGATTTGTTTGTGATTTCAATTGTTTGTAGTTCTTTAATCTTTCTTGAGTTACGAGGACAGATCAAATTGTTTCTAAATAGACCGAATGCACACAACACAGATTAATATTTTCTTGAGGTTTTTTTTGGTATTCATCCTCTATTATTAGGAGAAGAAATTTCGTTGATCTAAAATTCGACTGCACATTAAGTAAAGTGTCTGATAATCTTTCTATAAGGAAAAATAAATATAAATGTATTTATGAATTCTTATATGACCCATAGTAACAAATGAATACCAACTTTAACACTATGTTTGGATGCCAAAGAGATAGTGAAGAGAGAAATAGTGAAGAGAGAAACAAGAGAGAAGAGAGATAAAAGAGAAATTCGATAGAAATTTTATATGGTTTGGATGAATAGAAAAGTGAGAAGAGAGAAATTAATAAAAATGGAAAAATAATAAATTTACCCTCTTTTACAAGAAAAATAAACCAGTTGAATGAGGATATTGTTGTAAAATTGTTTATTTCACTTCTTGACACACAAATCTCTCCTAATATGGAGAAATTTGTTTTTGGTAGTTACTAACCATTATATTTCTCTCTTTCCTTATTTCTCTCACCATCCAAACTATAGAAATAGTCAATTTTTTTGCTATTTCTCTCTTTCTTATTTATCTCTTTTGTAAATCTACCTAAACAAACACAGCGTAAGGGTAGAAAAATGAATTGTTTAAAAAATTATATTACATATCATCCGTGTAAAATTTTAAAGAACTCCAAAATCATTTACTATATGTGATTGCGACTCGTTAAAACTAACAATGTTAAATAAAATGTATAAATTGTTAATTTTTTGTGAGTCTCAATAACATATCAAATAATTTTATAATTTTAGATTCATATAGTAAATAATTTATATGATATGAATTTTCAATAAAACACGTGAATTTTGTAAAATGTAATCCCTTTCTCGGTATATGCACACATTCAGTTGGTTAATTATAACTCAAACATATGAAAGAAATGCTTATTTGATCACAAATACAAATATAAAAAAATAAATTAGGTACACACTCATAAGAATGAAAAATCACATTTTTTGTTGTTCTTTAATCTTTCTTGTTTTGGTTTTTTTCCAATCTTTCTTGTTTTGGTTTTTTGATCATTGATGTTTCAAAAGAATGAAAAATCACATTTTTTGTTGTTAACAGGAATAAGATGAAATCTGTTGGAAAAGGGAAAGGAAAGACTGAAGGAACAAGTGGTGATGCTGGCAAATAAAATATAAAAGAATTAAATGGTATAAGTATAACTAATTTATTTATCTTTCAAATAAAATCTTAAATGTCTGTGGGCCTAAATTATTTGAATTTGGATTTGTGTATAAGTGTTGCCTCAAGTTAGTTAGAGTACGTTTATAAATGTACTAAATCTGACTCTTACTTCACTTTACTTTCCAATTAGTCTCAACACAAAGCTTACACACTCACTGATCCCAAATACTCTCTATAGAAGCAAGTTTTCATTCTCACTCTACAAACATTCAATTTTCTCAAGTAAGTGTGATTTTGAATTTTATTTTCAATTGATTTTTGTGCAATAATGCTCTTTCAAAACTTGTTAAGTAGGTAACATTTCAATTTCTGATTTCAATTTCTTGATAGGGTTTTTTCTTTTTCTTTTCTTTGATAAGCATTTCTTGATAGGGTTTGATTTGTTTGTGATTTCAATTGTTTGTAGTTCTTTAATCTTTCTTGAGTTACAAGGACATATCAAATTGTTTCTAAATAGACCGAATGTACACAACACAGATTAATATTTTCTTGAGGTTTTTTTTGGTATTCATCCTCTATTCTTAGGAGAAGAATTTCGTTAATCTAAAATTCGACTGCACATTAAGTAAAGTGTCCGATAATCTTTCTATAATGAAAAATGAATATAAATGTATTTATGAATTCTTATATGACCCATAGTAACAAATGAATACCAACTTTAACACTATGTTTGGATGCCAAAGAGATAGTGAAGAGAGAAACAAGAGAGAAGAGAGATAAAAGAGAAATTCGATAGAAATTTTATATGGTTTGGATGAATAGAAAAACGAGAAGAGAGAAATTAATAAAAATGGAAAAATAATAAATTTACCCTTTTTTACAAGAAAAATAAACCAGTTGAATGAGGATATTGTTGTAAAATTGTTTATTTCACTTCTTGACACACAAATCTCTCCTAATACTGAGAGATTTGTTTTTGGTAGTTACTAACCATTATATTTCTCTCTTTCCTTATTTCTCTCATCATCCAAACTATAGAAATAATCAATATTTTTTGCTATTTCTCTCTTTCTTATTTATCTCTTTTGTAAATCTACCTAAACAAACACAGCGTAAGGGTAGAAAAATGAATTGTTTAAAAAATTATATTACATATCATCCGTGTAAAATTTTAAAGAACTCCAAAATCATTTACTATATGTGATTGCGACTCGTTAAAACTAACAATGTTAAATAAAATGTATAAATTGTTAATTTTTTGTGAGTCTCAATAACATATCAAATAATTTTATAATTTTAGATTCATATAATAAATAATTTATATGATATGAATTTTCAATAAAATATGATATGAATTTTCAATAAAACACGTGAATTTTATAAAATTTAATCCCTTTCTCGGTATATGCACACATTCAGTTGGTTAATTATAACTCAAACATATGAAAGAAATGCTTATTTGATCACAAATCCAAATATAAAAAAAAATTAGGTACACACTCATAAGAATGAAAAAAAGAATGAAAAATCACAGTTTTTGTTGTTCTTTAATCTTTCTTGTTTTGGTTTTTTGATCATTGATGTTTCAAAAGAATGAAAAATCACATTTTTTGTTGTTAACAAGAATAAGATGAAATCTGTTGGAAAAGGGAAAGGAAAGACCGAAAGAACAAGTGGTGATGCTGGCAAACCAGAATGGACTTAGTTTTTTGATGCTAAACTTGAAGAGGCTTTGGCAGAATTTCCAAATAACTATGCCAAAATTTTGAAACACCCAAATTATGCCGGTTTCTTTGTAGGTTGTAACAGAGAACAACTCAGGATAACTTCATAAAGTAAAATTTTGTTTGTCTAAAGATTTTGTTTATCTTAACTTATCAATCTTTATCATTTCTTAATCTCCGTGCAAAACTCTTAATAAAGGACTAAAGTACTGGGAACGAGGAAGTAGTATTTTTGGTGATTGAGATGCATAACTACAAAAGTCATGTTTAATACGTCTTTCGTCTCAAATTGACCTATTAAAATGAAAGAAAGAATAAACATAAAAATTATTGGTTTATTTACAATTATCATAAATAGAGAGTGAATGACGTTAAATTGAGAGTGATGTAAGTATTATTAGTTAGAAAGTGAATGATTCTAAATTGAGAGTATTAGTTAAAAGGTATTATAAAAAAGTTTAAACATTTAGTTTTAAACATCTTTAGAACTTTTATTGATGTTTACTTACAATCATGCATGAGTCTACCTTGAACAATTGGGGTCACCTGACCCCACTCCATCAATTTATATCATTTTAATATTAAAATTATAAAATTTTCATATTCAAAATATTCAAAATGTATCTATATTACGTACTTTTGTTATGTTAATCTTATGTTTGTCTATATTATATTAAAAAAACGTCAAAATTATATTTATTAAGAACTAAAAATAAAACATAACTAACCATACCCCCATTTATTAATTTTTTTATCGGTCACTGGTTACAATAAACATTTATAATTTATTTGTGTTTTTATTATATATTATTTAGATATCTAGTACACATGTTGACACTATCCTAATAATAATTCATCTTAATTTCATAAATCAACTTCATCAAATATATATATTTAAAAGGTCATTTAAAAATTGGTGAGGCTTACATTATCCCTTAATAGGTTGTGAGTGTTTGTCTAACAATCGATAAAAAAATAAGTCACATAAATAGATTTGTATGCGTTATACACAACCAGGGACAAAACAAGAAAAATATATTAACGGTGGCGGAAATATAGCATGTGAAAAACATTTTTTATCAACAATAACTTCTACTTGCTTAAACAAAGTCAGCCTATTATCAATGCTTGTATAAAATTTAGTTCAATAAAATAAAAATCATATACACTACAAAAGCAAATACATACAAAAATTACCCATCAAAATTACAATATTCATCAACTTTTTATTTGATAAAACTTTTTCACGTTCTTCTCAATACTCTTCGTTTTCTTTTTTGGGAGTTAACTTTCTTGTTCTCAGGAGTCAGGAGAAAGAATCTCGGTAATTTAGAGTTCGACTGCGAGGTAAATAAAATTTGACCAGGATTTGTTTCCACTAAAAATCAAATTAAACTCTCATTCTTTCGAACATTCATCCTAAGGAAAATTTATTAATCACTTGAACTCACTATCTTGGTTATAATGAAATAAATATTATTATACGTGAACATTTCAGGAATTTGGAGTTTGATTTTACTCATCGTTCACTCATTTAATAACATGTGATATTTTAATATTAATTAATTTTTAGTGTATGTATTTAAAGTTTGAATAACTTTTACCTACAAAGTAGAGGCCTTACCCAATTAAATTCTCATAGACTTAAGAATTAGCCTTGTTATATAGTTTGATGGCGAACATTATTTTCTTTGGGTCAGATATAAAGGGGAGAGCACTACCTATGTAAGGAGGGGTACTATAACATATATATTTTAAAGGTGGCGACAATCCCTTCTACTATATACTTAGTTACGTCGCTGTTCACAACTAACTTTTAACCATCTTTTACCTGACATGCATATGATACTGTAGAAATTTATCAAGGGGCAGTGTAGAGTTGTCAAATGGGTCGGCCCAACCCAGACCGACACGATGGGCCTGGCGATATATGGGCAAACCCAACCCAGCCCATATAGGCCATGTGGGCTAATGGGCCGGCCCGGCTCGGCCCATTTCATTTTTTCCCATTTATTCAATATTTTTTATATTAGTTCCTCATTACTACCTGAGATATATTTGTATGTCAGTGTAGATAATTTTTACAGCAGTACTAAATATCAAAACTGTACTTTGATCCCTATAAAAAATATTAAATCAAATTAATAAATTATAAACTTAATTTTTTAAAAATATTTAAGGAAATATAACCATTTTTATTAAGCTTACACATTTAACTATATTCTTTATAATAACTTTTCAATTAGATGATAATTTTTTATGTTATTATTATATTATTTTTACAAAAGTTGCATATTTTTTTGGACTAATAGGTCGGCCCGAAGCCCAATGGACTGGCCCATCCCAGCCCAATGGCTACATCGGCTTGGGCCATAAAAGGCCCGGTTGCATTTGGGCTAGGTTTTGTGAAGTCCGATCTGTCCAAGCCCGACCCAATTTTGACAGCTCTAGAGTAGTGTAGCAAAACTTGATGTCACTAGGTTTGGTCCAGTGGTAAAGTATTTAGGTAGTATGTTAGAGCCTTAGAGGTCCTGGGTTCAATCCAATTTGTCTTAAGGAAGTTCGTTAGTCACTTGAACTTAATATCTTGGTTCTTGTTATTATTAGTTGTTGGATAAATAACATCAATTTAGTGTAGATCTCACCTATATTTATTAAGGTTAAATATATTTTTGCTCCCTACAAAATTACCAAATTTTGTTTTTGGTCCCTATTAAAAAAGTGGCATGTTTTGCTCCCTACAAAATTATTATGCACGCAGTTTTAGTCGCTACTGTTAAACCAATGCATATTTTTGAATTATTATTTTGCAGACATGTTTATAATATTATAAAAAGTTACCCGAACAAAAAAAACTCAAAATTTGATTTTTAAGTCGAGATTTTCGTCACTTTTATCTTTATCTTTTAAAATTTATAAAACTCACAATTAATTATTCTCATTTTAAAAAATTCGAAAGTTTTGTAAAGAAACTTTTTATAGTATTCTAAACATGCTTCAAAAAAGTTATTCAAAAATTAAAAGTTTGATAATAAAACGATTTTTAAAATTTTGAAAATTAACGGCTGCATACTTAATTTTTTTGTAGGGACTTAAACATATCACTTTTTTATAGGGACTTAAAATTTTTAATTATATAAAGACTATAAATACATTTAACCTATTCACTAATGAAGTAGTATCAACTAAATCCCATATGGCCGGTCACGTATGTATTAGCGCTGACCTCTGAACCTTTTTATTTCTAACTTTTCAAAGTGGGAAAGGGGGTGCGAATAGTTGGATGATATAGTAAGATATGTAAATAACCTTCTTGTTTTAACAGAAATTGCCGGCTTTAATGAAGTATCAACTGTCGTTTCATAGCTACTCCAATTCCATTAACCTATCATCCCAGGTTGTCTTTGTTTCTCATAGAAACGAAGGAGTTTTTACTATATAGAATTTATGGAAAATATTTTATGTATACCGATTTAATAATAATATATTTGAAAGATAGAGATGTGTCACAAATTCAGATTAAGTGTCCGTTTGGATTCAACTTAATTTTAACCTTATAAAAACAACTTAATATATAAGTGTTCGCTAATAAAAATTGTATTTTTATAAGTTATTTTCTCATAAACTATCTTAAAAAGTTTATAATAATACAAAAAATGCATCTAACCCTATTGAAGATATCACCTAACACCGGTTCTTATTCGAAAAGATTTTCTCATTTCTAGGAAGCCAAAGCATTCAAACCACCGCATGTCAAACCATTAGGAGACCCTTATTAAATATTTCATCCGTCTCAAAATATAAGACCTTGTTTTTCTACTGCACGTATGCCAACACACAATTTTGATCACTAATATCTTTAATTCTTTATTAGTAAAAATTATAAAAACTTGATATTTTAAAAATATTGATCAAAACAAATAAAAAAATATCTTATATGTTAATATTTATATCTATATATTATTAAAAAAATATGGTCAAAGCAAGATAAATGAATAGTGAAATTTAGTCAAAATAGTTCTATATAAAATGAGATGGAGGAAGTAGTAAGTATATACCACATTTTTGAGTAAACAATCGTCTTAGTCCCGGAAAGTGTCACTCATTGTCAAACAAGTCCTTGAATGAACGAAAAGTAAAAAAACTCCTCGATTGTTGATTCCGTTAGTCAATTTAGTCCAAAACGTTAAACATCTGTTAAATGTGATGAGGTGGCATTATGACTAGGATATTTTATTAATTTGCTTATTTTTTTAATGTCCATTTGGCTTTTAATTTAATTAACACTAATTTAAAAAACAAAAACATAATAAAACAGAGTAAATGAAAAGGAATTCATACACAACAAGGATCAACAATAATCAAACCCAGAATTTGTCACTAAAAATTCATCACAAAAAGGATCCAAACCTAGAAATCAAAACAAAAGGGAAAGAAAAATAGAAATCCTAATTCCTAATTTCGTTTAAAACCATATCAATTTTGACTACCTCACTTACAAATTCTTTGTTGTTATTTATTACTCTTCAATGGACAACAATTTATTCCCCCTTCTATAGCTTCAATTTCTGGCTTTGAAGGTTGGAAAAGCATTCAAATAAATGGATTTTCGGACTCTTCTATTTTCCAACAATATCTGCGTATTCTGATTACTGGATCCACAACGGCGTTTTCACTCTCACTCACTCTTACTGGCGTTTTCGGGCTCTTCTTGTTTCTGAATTTGAAGGTTGGGTTAGAAGGTTATGAGAAGAGCAGATCGATGTTTGTATGTTAGGTAAGATGGGTTGGGGATGTGTTTTTTTTCCTTCAGATCAGATGTGTTAGGTTTTGTAAATTTTTGGAATGTTTGGATGATTTTTGCTTCTTGTTTCCCAGGCTTCTAAGTTGTTGGACTAGCTTTTGCTGATATATAATTCTTGCAGGATTGGAAGTTGTAAAGAAGTAAAAAATATTGTTCTTGTTCTTAATTTCCCTGTTGTTGCTTGCTGCTTTTATTAAGATGTTTTAGGGATTTTGTGTTAGATATTTTGTTCTTGTTTCTTTGTTTCCCTGTGTTGTGCGTTGGATGATTTTTGCTTTTCTCAGACATTTGATAGTACGAATTTGAAGGTTATAAGAGAAGGAAAAATTTGTTTTAATTAAAATAATAAAATATGAGAATCGAAAGGATAGCTTAACATTATAAGAGAAGCAAAGATGAACTTAGGATGGATTTGTTTTAATTTTTTGTATTTTTCTTTTCTAATTAATGTTAATTAAAATAAAAAGCCAAGTGTACTAAAAAAAGCCAACAAATCATTAAAACATCCTAGTCAGAGTGCCACATCAGCATATTATAGGACACATCATCACAGGTTAACAGATGTTTGACGTTTTGGACTAAATTGACTAACGGAATCAACAATTGGGGAGTTTTTTTTACTTTCAATTCATTCAAGGACTTGTTTGACAACGAGTGACATTTTTTGTGTGAATTATGAAATATTAAAACGCAAACCACACAACAACACTTGTAGTAGGAGCCATTCTTACCTAGGCACAAAATTTAACACACTCACATCAATCCAAAAAATTAAATGAAAAATAAAATAGTCACATCAATTAATATAATTTTAATAATTTTTTTTATTTTATATGTGTGTGTCTAACACCTCAATTTTATAATTGTGTCTAAGTAAGTATTTCTCGTTGTTTGTTTAATAATCAAAATTAAACTCGAATAAGCCAAGAAGACGTGCTTCAAAAGCAAAACGTTGTTGATTGATGAAATAAAATTGAATGCTATGCTACACAAACATAATGCAATGTTATGTATGTTACAGTCAAAACCACCCATTTAATTCTCTCCTGCAAACTCCTTTTTTTCTCAATGAATGTCAGCTTTTCAAGCATGGCCCTTAATTCAAGCATCACGTGGTGAACCTATAGCTATACGTATTATTGAACAACAATTTCTCTAATCTCAATCTCAACATAAGACTAAGGAAATATTGGAATGTTGTTCTTTTGACTCCTCCATATTTTACTACTACCATTTATGTTCAAAAATTCCATTTGATTATTAAAATATTATACTATTACTATTGTTTTGTCAATATAGAATTGAAGTGAATTAATGAGGTTTGGTGAAATTTCTGACGAAAGAGAGATGTGATGTATCAAATTCAAAGTCTTTTACTGCATATATCCGAGGTACTATAGTTAATGTCCCATTCTTTCTTATATTATAACACACTCACTCACTCTTTCTTTCCCTCACTAATACTATTACAAACCAATTCCTTTTGCTTCCTCTGCCTCTTCCTACCTTCTTCTTCTTCATCTCTTTCTATTCTTTGCCACCATTCATTATTATATATTTTTGAACCAAGGTTAATTATATATTATCATAGATTCAAGAGAAGATGAAATTACAACAAGTGTTACTTTTTATGTGCATTTTGTTTTGGGCTTGTATTGGGTCAACTACAATGGCAAGGAAGACAGTTTTTGTTGGAAATTTGTTTGATGGAACAAAGAAGAACAACAATAGTAGTGTGGCATGCAATCACAAGAGAAGACACGTGTCTCCTTGTTACAACAACACGTCATCATCAGAAGACAAAAGAGTTGTTCCTACAGGTCCAAATCCACTACACAACAGGTAGAATCATGCCATTTTTCAACAAGCAAAAACATCATGGAATGGACATGAACAACCTTAATCTCTCTTCCATGAAGTAACATATTACTATGTAATATAGTTAAGCTGATTTAGTGTATGTTTGAATCGACGATTAATTTTTGGCAGAATCACATTTGTCATGGTGATTTTGTTAAAAATTAGTATGTGAAGTTTCAACAAAATCACGGTAACCACACATTACTACTGTAATTTTGTGAAACTTAATGTGATTCTAAATATACATTTAATTTTTGAAAGAAATGTGTGCATTTTTCTTTCAATATATATTTACTTTATTTGTAGCTTGTCCTTTGAATTTTTCCCATTTTGTTTTATTTTTGACTTTCTCTTTGTAAAATGTAAATGAATTATTATTATTAATATTACTAAAAGGTAATTTCAATGGCTCTGGCATTGTTGATAGTAACTACTACTACTACCTTCAAATTGTTTTCTTTTATTAGGAAATTGAAACAAGCTTGTATTGTATGTAATTAAATGATATACCCATTTTGATGTAAATATCCATTGTGTTTGAGCTCCACCCAGTATGGGCCAAAAAGTTGATAATTGAATTTCCATTTTGATCAATAAAAAACATAACACTTATGTTATGGAAAAATGTGAAATGAAAGAGAATTATGAGAGAATGACATAATAGAGGAGGGAGGGAGGGAGGGAAAGAGGGTCACTCACGTACATATTATTAGGTGGGGGGGTGTAGATGTGATTCATAGGTTAAAAAAAGAAAGAAGGTGGTTGTGATATGATCTATAAACCTGCATTGTTAATCAAGAAACGGCATTAAATATGTGTCGGATAGGAGGAGAATTGAATGTCATCACTGCCATGCTAGCTGCAAATATTAATTAGAAAGGGTAATGTAATACTCACTACTACTCAATGTATAGTATTTTTTCATTTTTTGCTTTTGTCTTTGTCTCCATGTTTGTATCCCAACAAATGCTACTTTATGACATCAACCATGGCGCATTGCCATTCTTGTTTACCGTCTTTTTCTCATATTGTATATCTCGAGGTTATGTTCTGTAGCTATTATTTTTTTATTTATTTTCTATGTTGCATCATTTTTTCCCTTTTGGCAATTCAACAGAGTCAAATCCAAAATAATATTATAAAACGAGTCATACTAACATGTACTCTAAGAAGGCATGTTAAGTTACGTGAAAATAGAAATTTAGTATTTGATGATGTAAAATACTTTAATGTTTAAAAGATTAAATGTACAGATTTTAAGAGAATGTTGTTATTTTTGCATATTTAACACATGTTAATATTTTTCTTATAAAATATAGAGAAAGGAAAATGGAGGAGAGACAATAGTACTCATTGGTCAATGTGGAGGGGAAAAAATAGTGGTTTGTTTTTACTTTTTACCTTTCTTTTTGGACGGGGAAGGGATAACTAGAAAGTAGTTATGAGAATTTGGGGTGAATGATTCGGTTACTTGTCCATTATGATTAAATAGTAGTAATACTATATGGTTCATTTCAAAACTATGGTGGTTCAATGATTTTGCTATCAGATTAAAGAATCATTGTACAAAACAAGTTTAACTATATGGAGTTGACTACTTATCCTATCATGTACCCCTTTTTTTCTTTTCATATTACTAGGTACCCTTTTTTAATATCAAAATAATTCTCAATACTTTAAAAAGAAATGTTCCTCTGAGTTTAATTCGGTTGCTATGAATATCACATTTTATATGTAGGGGTTCCAATCCAGTTATCTCACTTATTTATTTAGGGTGAAATTTCTAACCATTAGTCAACCTGACAAAAATAATACTCCAATTTAGTCTTCGCTTTGAAAAGTGACCAAACACACCTCTAGAATGAAGCTCCAATTTTCAACTTTTATATTTTTCTGTCGAAACAAGTGTTGGGACACAAGATTTAGGCCATAATCCATGTTCCAAACATAAGAATCCTTAAGAACACTTGTTAGTAAGACTTTTATTTAACAAATACTTATTTTACAACTAGAGTATAAACGATCTAGTAAAAAACAAAATCTTAATGATAAGGTAAAATACATCATGTGATCCTTTAACTTGTTTATGTATATAAGCTTAGTCTTTTAAGTTTGTTTGTTTCCCCATATATAGGGATGACAATTAAGCCGAAATTCGTGGGCCCCGTCCGAATTTAAACCCGAGTCAACAGGTAAGACCCGAGTTGACTGAGTTTGGGTGCCACCCGATTCCACGGGTGCGAGTTTGAGATCAATCAAACCCGCACCCGAAATCCGAAACTACACCCGCTTATATATTAAATTATTTAATTACCCCTTAGTTTATATACCAAATTATTTATTTATTTTGTATCATGTGGGGTGAAACTTATTTGTTTAATTTGGTTGATTTCTAAGTTTATTGATACTTCATTTTTGTTGAATATGGAAAATTACTAATACTTCATATTTGTTGAATATGAAAAATTACATTTTTTTCTTTTAGTAGATATGTTGCTTCGAGTTCGGGTGAAAAAGTCCGAACCCAACAGGTGTGGGTGTGAGTTTTGTTTTGCCACCCAAACAGTCTTTGGATTCGGATTTGGGTACCCCGCACCGTGGGCACCCGTTGCCATCCCTACTCATACAGGTCTTTAAAGGTACGATGTCACCCTTTTCACAAATTTTGTTAAAAAACACACATTTGTGTGTAATGTTAGTGATACAATATAAGCATGGTTGATCGGTTATCTTACATGTAGCCCTTTTTATCTCCTACCTGTAAATATTGTGCGATAGATAAGAAGAATTAGGGGAATTTAACTATGCGATTTTCATGCATCCGGCGAAGAAAACCTATAAGATTACACAACTTATCCTTAATTATTTTCTCTTGCAAGATATTTTCACCCCAAAAAATATAAGCTAAGTCTAAAATGGGCATGAGGTACAGCTAGAAGATTAGAAAGGGGCAACATAACAAACAATATCTAGTTGATTTCACACAAATATATACACATGATGAAATCCATTCTTTGATATTTAAGTTTACAAACTCCTATTTGACAGAAAAATTGGATTGGTGAGCTTCATATATTTATTGATGTTTTTACATTATAACATAGAATCACTAGCTACAGGAGTTTGTAAAACCTCAGATATAACTTCCCAAGAATGGTTCTCGTCATCCATTACGCGCCTTCGATCAAGGAAAGCCGGCCTCATTGGTGTTGTAACCATATCAATTTTAAATGTCAACATCGCTACAATTTGTGACATTGCAGGTCTCAAATCTGGATGTGGTTGAAGGCATAAAAAAGCCACATGGAATGCTTGCATAACATCTTTTTCTACATATCCTTTTTCTCTCAACTTTGGATCTATAAGATCCATCACCATCGACTTCTCATAAAGTTTCCATGCCTGTAACAAAAATTCACATCACATACACATTGATTTCAAAGCTTCTAAGATATGTATTGGTTCAAATAATAATTGAAATTGATGTAGATATATAAGCTTCTAAGATTTGAAGTTACATATTCAGGGAGGTACTGCATATCTGATGGTAAAGTGAGATCTGTGTTTTTTCTACAGCTGATGACTTCGAGCACAAGAACTCCAAAACTATAGATGTCTGCCTTTTCGGACAGTTCTCCTCTAATAGCATATTCAGGAGCTGTATAACCTCTAACCAAAAGAGAAAGAAATAAAGATCGTCATTAAAAAACCTTAAGAACTGTCACAGACAACGGACACGATACTGACATGTCATCGGTACTATGTCGGTGCATGACACTGAATTATATCATTTGAATAAAGGACTTACAATGTTCCAGCAAATTGAGTGCTAAGGTAAGCTTGGTCTTCAGGGAAGAACCTAGCTAGGCCAAAATCTCCAATCCTAGGTTGAAACTTTTCGTCAAGAAGAATGTTGCTTGCTTTGATATCTCGGTGAACAATTCTTACATGTGAATCCTCGTGAAGGTATTGCAATCCCCGTGCTACTCCAAGAATAATTTGGAATCTAGTACTCCAATTAAGATATTCATCGTTCTTCCCTGATCACGTAGGAACATCGAGCATAACAATTATTTAATTTGTCCAAACTATTTTGCCAAATGATAAAATGAATAATATAGATAACAATATAGAAATGATATTGAGATATATACCGTGTATAAAGAGGTCCAAACTTTTGTTCTTCATGTATTCGTACACAAGTATCCTTTGAGGTCCATCTGAGCAACATCCGAGAAGGCGAACGAGATTTTTGTGCTGGATGCTTGTGATCATTCTCACTTCTGCTAGAAATTCTCTTTCTCCTTGCTGAGATTTGTCAAGAGACAGTTTCTTACAAGCAACTAGCCTTCCATCTACCAACTTTCCCTATCAAAAGACAATAGCAGTCCACAATAAATACATAACTTTGTTATGTCACTTGTTGATTACTTAAAAATGGCATAACTTTATTGGCAATGTACCCTTACAATTCATAAGTAGATTCGATTAACGATTAAAAAAAATGTCTTATGATTCGCGATTTGAATCTCAATTTGATAACCACAAATTTGTCTATCAAAGTAAGCACCATTAGATTTAGTACCTATATTATACCTGATAGACAGGGCCAAATCCACCACTTCCAAGAAGATTTCTTCGATGAAAATTCTTCGTGGCCTTTCTCAATGTCTGGAAATCAAAATAGCTAATTGTCCTAAGGTTCCCACTAATGAACTCCATGAATCCTGTATCCATATAGAAACTTCAACACAAATTGCTCTTTACAATGATATAGTCCATAAATAATGTCAAATCTTTAAACAATTAAACTACCTGATTGTTGATTAGTTGGGACAATTTTCTTAATCATTTGATCTTCAGCTACAATATCAAGCACAAATATCAAAAATACGATTATTTTTATAAAAAAATTATATGTTACTAGGCGGCGTCTATGGTGCACAAGGCAGCCATGTTACTATGCAAGCATTAAAAATCTAGGTGGTGAATATTTTGTTTTTTAGTCCTGCTCGGATAAATAACTTAATTATCAGCTATAAGTTGTTTTTATAAGCTCTTTCAAATAGTCTCGCAGGTTCAAATAAGTTAATCCAAATAGAGTGTTTATATTGTGGTGAACTTTTTATGATGCTTTACTCATATTACCATGCTTCTGAGTCTGACTTGGTGGTGAAGCTGTCTTCTCGGGTAATTCTGCTGGGGCGCGTTTAAGACGCTTCCAGCATACAAAGATAATAACAAGCAATATGATTAGCACTACAATCCCTCCAAGGAAAAAGAGCAAAGCTCCAGAGAAGTGGTGAGGCGTGGAAGAGGATGATGACGATGAAGGAGGTGTTTCTGCCGCATTGATCAAAGAAAAATTAACATGAAAAAACTGATACAGCTATAAAAATATACTTATTACATTACATAAATTAGATTTGATAGCTAAGAAAATGAAACCTTGGGGTTGAAGTAATCTTCGAGACATTGTTTGTTGTTAGGGAGAGAAGAAAGTATTAAGGTTGAAGTTGAGCCGTCTTGGTCGGTATTGAGATGACATAGCCAAATATGAAGAGGTGAAATTCAACAACTGGCAACAGCAACCATTTCTTGATATGAGTTTCTACTATGTAACAAACAATAATTCTTTGTTGTCGTTAATTGTTATCTTGAAAAACAAAAAATGGAAACATTCTATTCTATTATTCTATTCTGTGGATGGGTGTTTCATCATCATAGTATAGATCGAAACAATGTAATATTGCCGGACAATTCTATTAGTATTAGTATTAGGGGATGCATACATTTAGAATAGGATATCATGCGGTCGAATACAGACACTTCTAACTTTTTAATATATTTTTCTCTTTGACTTTTAAGGTTGTAAATAAATAATATAATATAATATAAAGGCCGAAGATCGGGGTTTGAATCACAATTCTTTCATTTATGTGTATGAATTTTTAATAAATATTTGTTATTTTGTCTATCTACTAACATAAAAAAGTGTGAGGGGATCTTTCTTATTTTCTCCATCCATCACTTCCACAACAATATATTGATACATCTACTCTTCTTTTTTTGTACTCTTGCGTGATACATGATCATTATGCGTAAAAATCAAAAATATGATTAATTCAATTGAATAAGCAATTAATTATGTTCGGATTCAGCCTTTTAGCCAATTTACATCTTTACTCTCTATCTCAATTGAGCCGGTCAGATCAATAGAGAAGTCAGGTGGTACTCGATAGACTTAAAGGAAAGTTCCACCCGTAAATTGATTGATCAATGTTACCGGGAAGTAGCAAAAGAGATATAATTAACCATATTTTTCTAAGCATAAAAAAGGTTGAGTGCACTACCAATCATTAGTTGGTCAAGTGGTAATTGACACTCAACTTGGTACGCAACTGTAATCGGAAAGGGGCGGAACTACTTGATGTCAGAACTAACCTCCGAACTAAATTAAGTGATTCAGTGGACTGGATACTTGCGATGAAAACAAAAAAAAATCTTAAAATTAACGTATTAAAAACAATTTAATCATTGATTCAAAAAATAATAATTTAATTGTAGTTAAAAAAAAAATTGACACAATTGTTTATATGTTATCAACCTAAAAATACAATTCGTTAAAAAGGCCCATCATCAATTCCTCAAAAAAAACAAAGGCCCGTCAATCGGCCCAATAAGGTTCAACTCTTGAAATTTGACAATTTTAGCCTGATATACAGTTTTATGAAAATCTTGTCCGCGCAACAACAACATCAACAAAAAATGTAGATGAAAAAAGAATTAAGTTCTTTTTGGAGAAGCAAAACCACATATATAAATAAAAAAAGTTTTTTTCTAATCTATCCCTTGATAATTTGAAGATATTTATCCATCAATCAAATAAGAATAATTGATCATATGTAAATTTAAAAATTTGTTATGAGTTAATTGTAAGTACCACATGTAAATTCAACTTTTTTTCATTGGTTGACGGGTAAATATCCTCAAATTATAAAGAATATAATAGGTCTCACCATAAAAAAAGGTCATGCTGCTATGTGCCATAATGCACACGTTAACTTTTTTTTTTTTATAATCACGTAAAAATAATTTAAGTATATAAATTTTTTTTTTTTTGACAAAAAAAATGTAAAAGTTTCGAGAAAATATTTCTGGAAAATTTTGATAATTAAAGAGTTTATAAGATAATGATCCGTACTTTATTTATTTTCATCATTGGAGTTTCATTACATAACATGGAAAGGGTATTAAAATTAATGATATGGTATCTTATTTAAGGTATCGTATCATCAATTTAATATTATATTTTTAATTAAGACAAAGTTAAAAACATAATTACAAAAGGGACCACTAGTTTTTAATTACTCCTTCCACTTTTTGGTGGCCGCTTTAAGTGGTTTTGATGTTTTGTTGTTTTTTTGAGTCCTTTTGGTTTTTCTTATGTATCTTTTTATTTTGTTTTTGAGTATTTCTGGTATTCATGTTCAGTATTATGACTTCTTTATCCGTTATATATATATATATTACATGACATTGTAAGGACTCTTGTTAATATATGATACCCAAAATGGTATTATCATTGAAGATGCTCTTAGTTGTAGGACATTGTAATACGAGAGGTTTGACTTCGGAATTTTTCATTTATTCATTTTGAAGTGAATATAATTTTAATAGATTCACAAATAATGTTAAATAATTTTTTAACCTATTAGAATTATTCATCTGCGAGTGATATCTCAGTACATATTCCTAGTAAAATGTAAATATCCAGAATTTTTGAACCTTATTTATTTGACCATCAATATTCCATCATTCTTCCAAAGTATTCCATATATCATGTATGCCTCCTAGAAGGACTATGTAAGAGGATCATAAAATGACACATCTTATATACAGAATGGCAGGAGACGACAAACTATGTAGTGAAAGTGAACCAATGCCAGCCGCAATGCCAAACATACTGTAAATAGAAGATAAGAATAACACTAAATTAATGAACGTAAGCATTTTTTTTAATTTTCTTCTCTTTTTGACAAAGTAGGTAATTCAGACTACAACGTGTTTCTCACTAAAATTAAACTTATATTCATATTGGTTCATAATAGATAGATATCACTTTGTCCACAAAAAATAATATATGCACGAGTCTCTTCGATCTTGACCAAAAAATTATATGTTTAAATATGGTTAACAAGTCTCTTCTTAATTTATCACTGGTGTTTCTAGCCAATGCTAGAGAAGTGTCCTTTAATTATTAGGACTTAGTTTTTAGTTTAGTCTTTTTTTCTTTCTCATGTAACAAAAAAGTAATAAAAAAAACTATGAAGTATTATGAAATAGCCGACTCCAACTTGGTAGATAATAATAAAATTTACTACATAGCAAAGGTGAATTTGCATAGGGCCACATTTAAGTAGTTTTCAATTAGTATTTGTCATGTTTTTGTTGTGTAATTTGGTGGGGTTACTTGGGGTCCAATTCTGTAAGACTAATAAGTTTAATGTATGGAAGACAGCGGTATTATTGATGGCTGGCAGACTAATGACGATACAATCTTTTTAAGTAGTAGTTTTCAATGGATTAATAGTTCCCCCTCAACTTGTTAACAAATTCCAAATTCGACTGTTTCTTTCTTCCTTTCTTCCAAAATTGGTCATTGTTAATATTCCAGTAACATCTAATTAATATAAAAAAAATTAAATTGATTTAACTACTACACATTGTATATATTGATGTTGATATTTATGCAATTATTATATGTTAAACCATGATGCTTAGCCTTGCTGTTATGCTTTATTTTTCTTTGAGTAAATCCTCAATTTGACCTCTCCAAATTATAAGGGACGGATAGTTATAATTTTAATTGGTTCAATATAATTCGAATGTATTGAAATTACTGATACATCTCTGATATTTTATTTGACGATAATGCTATGGAACAAATTTGAGGACTAATTGATATACAAAAATATATTCGAGGACTAAAATGGCTAACAAGAAGATATTTATGGATCTATTTTGTAATTTTGATCCATTTAAGAATTAAAATAACAACGAATTATACATTCGATGATCAAACAAGTCGGTAGATTGCTCTTTTAAAATTTGAGAATAAGAGAGGAAAAAAAAAAAACTGATTTTAACTACATCAGACAACTTGATATTTTTTTTAACTTTTAAGAACTAATTCGGTAGTAATGATATACTCATAGATTAATTCATTAATAAAAGATATAATTCAAGAATTGTTAGGAATAAACTTTGGAGCTAGAGAATATGAAATATAAAGTTAATAGAATGACCAAGTTTAAAGTCTCTTTTTATACTTATTCAAGAATTTCTGAGGTGTAAATTTCCAAACCTATTATTTAGAAGATTGGATATTTACTCATTTTTCTTAGGTTTGGCGATTTTATTTATTCAGAAGAAACAGTTTACAGAGATTGTGATATGTGTCTGCCAAAGATGACCATTTCAAAATACCAAATAAATAAAATAAAAATGACCATGTCGGCACCATATAAAGGACTGAAGTTAAATAAGGTGAAACATTATAACTCTTTCATTGATGTAATATACTAACTATTGTCATAAAAAATAAAATAGTAATATACTTCATCCGTTCCATAATGTAAGTCATTTTGACCATATTACACAAATTAAGAAATGTGATTAATATTGTATGGAAAAGAGAAATTATGAGTTAGTTTACAAAATTGTCCTTTATTAATGATATGAGAAAAATAAATTGAAGAATTGAAAGAAAAAAGATAAATAAATAGTTAAAAGTATAATAGAAAAAAAAAAGCATTAAATGCTTCATTAGTTATATAAAGTGACTTATAATTTGATACAAATTTTTTTCTCAAAGTGACTTACATTTTGGAACGGATGGATTACTTGAAAAAACAATATCTAAATGCAAAATGATGATATAGTAGTTACTAGTTAGAGCTCACTCAAATAATTTGGACTTGACGTTCGACTATTAAAATTGGCTGTGTTTAACCGTACTTCCTCCGTTCCAAATTATATGTCACTTTGACATTTTTACGCATATTAAGAAATGCAATTAATGTTGAATGAAAAAGAGAAATTATGAGTTAGTTTACAAAATTGTCCTTCATTAATTGTATGAGAAAGATAAATTGAAGAATTGAAAGAAGAGAGAAAAATAAATAATTAAAGGTATAATAGGAAAAATAGCATTCAATGTTTCATTGGTATTATAAAACAGCATATAATTTGATACAAATTTTTTCTTCAAAGTGACATATAATTTGAAACAGAGGTAGTAATTTATTAACACTATAAAGTGATGTTTTTTCATTCCAACATAATAATTCCAATAGATAATTTAGGATTTTGAGATGATTTGTGTATTCTTCACTTAACAGGTTTACGATGATTGCTTTGAATTTAGTGGTTAATCGGTGTAGTTTTGATTGGTTCTAATATAAAATTGTATAAGCATAAAATGTAAATTGCATAAAAGTAAATTAAATTGAGTTTCATACATCAATTAAAAATTTACAGATTGTGTAAGAAGATTATCCTTGTGTGTTAACGTGCGATGTATTTATGTTTTAGGCAATGTACTGTATTTGCCTTTTGATATGAACTCCCTAAAACAATCTAAGTTTCTTCTACTTATAAGAAATTTCAAAAAGTTGAGTAAATATCTTCGATCCTTGCATGTCTGTCATGTGCAGGACAATTGTCCTTCGATAATCGTCGAAAATCGTTCGCTCTCATATTCTTTTGTTGTTTGAATTTAAATTTTTGGTGGAAAAATTTCTTTTTGGCGTGCTTGTCTTTGACCCTTCGAACTTCTCAATATGATTTCGAACCCACTTTATTAGTATATGTACAATTCAAGTCCAGCTGACTTTTGAATTCTAAGTAAAATTTTACATATATCATGTCATAATAAAAAAGAAACATAAAATGCGTATAAAAAATTGTTTTTTATTTAAATTGTACATAAAATTAATAGCAGTAAACAAAATCATAAATTGCATTGTATGAATTGTTAAATATAAATAAATTTATAAATTTGTTACAAGAATTGAAATGGCCTAGTCTATGATTTGGTTATTTGTGAATGTGTGCTATATTTAATGGATTTTATTCAGGGCCGTCCTTGAGTTTTTGGAGGCCATATGCAAATTTAAAATATGGCCCCTTAATAAAAAACAATTTTTTTTAAAAAAAAAAATCATCAATTTAAATTACAAATAAAATTAAAAAAATCATAATTGTAATTAACATAAAATATATATATATATATATATTCTAATCAATAACAACAAAATACCTTCGATATACTTAAAATGAATCATTGGTGTGTGTTAACGCTATTTCTTTTTTCTTGGTCTCTCTTCACACAACTACGATTCTTTTTGTTTTAAGTTTTTTTTTAGAAAAATTGGACAATTGAGTCTTACGGTTTGTTGCAATGTATTAATTAAGTTTTGTATATCTAATTTACTAATACTATTACTATTTTTGTCAGGAAAAAAAAATACTATTACTCCATGTACAATTTATTTTGAGGCCCTTGTTTTTTTGGATGCCTTATATCATAGCTCATGTGACACATACATTCGAGCCTCCCTGAATCTGTTCCTTGATTTTGCTAATTTTCTATTGGTTTCAATTTAACTTTAAATCACTGAAATTAAAATTAATCAAGAAAAAAAATAGAATGCTAGAAATCAAACTCTTAAATATCATATTCTTCCATTGAACTATTGATACAAATATGATATTTTATGAACATTTATAATGTATAATTCATTAAATTACTCCGTTTATAAAATATCATTTTTTTAAAGGAACTCACACTTGAAATTGAAAGCATATAATATATACTTCGTTGATCACAACTAGCTTTTCACGAAAGCCACATTTGACTAGCTTAAAAAATGATTGAAAAGAACAATATGACAAGAAGAGGAAGAAAAATATTAGTCATATTTCACAATTACATGCATTTTTGCAAAAGTACTACTAATTAATTTTGGTACCCAATTTTGGCAGAAAGCTATTATGGTGAAACAAGTAAATTAATCCAGCTCATTTCTCTACCTTCTCCAGCCCTTTTAAATGTAATAAACTTCAAAGTCCAATATAGAGATTCGTGAATCCTTCTATACCGTAATAAACTCTGCACCTGTATTTGTTGAAACTTCCCAATCTAAAATAACACTTTGTTCGTACGTAAGTTGAAAATTCACCCATGTACAACTTGAATATAATGTGAATAATATTAAAAATCAATTAATGAAGCCTTTGTTTTTCTTTGCTAAATATTTAGGGACCAAACTATCCTATTCCCAATTGTACTTGAATGATGATCAATTAACATCATCTAGGAAAAAACATGTCATTTCTCAAAATTAAGTGACACACAGCTTTGTTCATATTTGATTTTATATTTATAGAAGTAATTTCAGAAGTATAAAATCAATAAGTTTCACCCTAAACTTATTTGATCTAATGATAAAATTTCTATTTTAATAGTAGAAGTAAATTTGTGCACTCTTAACACACCCTCTCACAAACGACTCTCACACTTGTAAACATATCTTCGAAACATTTTTTATTTAACGAAACTCTTAACATCCTCCTTCATGCCCAATATTATTAGGTTTGCACATGTAGTAGGTGGCATTCCATAGGTGATCAAATAGATATCGAAGAAACTTTAATATCATATTAAAATTTAGATAGAATCTAATTAATCTTATAAAATCGACATAAAAAAGTATCCCTATTTATAAACATTTCTCTAAATTATCTTTCATCTAATAACAGATATTACCACATTTATCTCTCACTTATGAAAAAAGATATTTATGAAACCATTAAGAAGACTACTATAACCCAGACAGCTGCCATCATGACATATGAACTATAAAAGCCAGCCAGCCAATAGTTTTCAAATTTTCAGGTACATAGAGGGAAAAAAGTTTGTACACAGTACATTAGCCCAAATAATTTGATAGTAAAAACTTTGGGATGCACTATAATCCCTGATTAGCCAGCTGTCATGACCCCACATACCCTACAGTACTTGATCAGCTTAGTCTCACCAAAGACAAGTCAACCCATATCTACACTTCACTCCACACGTTTGCAATATTTTTTCCTAACCACTTCCACCACCTCCTTAAAAAACCAATTAGCTCTTCATATTCATAATTGCCTCCTCTTAATAAACTTACTATATATACTTCCACAACTTGCATGCAATTCATTCCTCACCAAATACACTTCTCTCTTTTCCCTTCAAATTAAGTTGCTTGCTATTCACACCAACCAAAACATAGACATATTCATCACTAGTTTGTTGAAATATGGCAAATAAAATACTTATTGGTTTTCTCCTTATAGCCTTTTTGGGTGTAGCTTCTGCTGCTAGTAATTTCAATCAATATTTTGATATAACATGGGGTGATGGTCGTGGCAAAATCCTTAACAATGGACAACTTCTTACTCTGTCTTTGGACAAAGCCTCTGGCTCTGGATTTCGTTCCAAAAATCAATACTTGTTTGGAAAAATTGACATGCAACTCAAGCTTGTACCTGGTAACTCTGCTGGAACAGTCACAACATATTATGTAAGTTTAAGTTTCCTTCATTACTTTCTTCTATAGCATGAAATTAATGGAATACTCTTATGAAATACTTTATATATATTAACTTATAAATATTTGTTACTGATTGTTACAGCTATCTTCTCTTGGTGGTGCTCATGATGAAATAGATTTTGAATTTTTGGGTAACTTAAGTGGTGATCCTTATATTGTTCATACAAACATTTATGCACAAGGGAAAGGGAACAAAGAACAGCAATTCTATTTATGGTTCGACCCCACCAAGGACTTTCACACTTATTCCATTCTTTGGAACCCTCAAAGCATCATGTATAAATCCTACCTCATTTCTATCATATTTATAAAGAAACTTAAAAGTAAAATACAAATTATTTCTTATTTTTAGTAAATTAAGTATAATATAATAAGTTGAAACATTTTTTACATATAATTAAAGATTTTTTTTAATTTGTTTTTCTAAGTGTTTCTAATTTAAAGAAGAGTTTAGTAGATATGTATTGTCAATGTAAAATAATTTTTTTTTATAAACAATGTAAAATAGTTTTAAACTGACATCAAATAAAAATCATGATATTACCGCTCAAAGTCCACTTTAAAATCCTAAGTTTAAAATAAACGGGAAATATTAGATTCTCATTGGACGCATGTCCAATTATCGACATCCAATAAAAAAATAATTATATTATCTTCATATTATAAACCTGTTTTTTTTGTCATCTATATCAGATTTTCTGTGGATGGGACCCCTCTAAGAGAATTCAAGAATTTTGAATCAAAAGGTATTCCTTTTCCAAGAAGCCAAGCAATGAGTATATACTCAAGCCTTTGGGATGCTGATAATTGGGCCACAAGAGGAGGCCTGGTGAAAACAGATTGGGCCCAAGCCCCATTCACTGCTTCATATGGAAATTTCAATATCCAAGCTTGTGTTTTGACTTCTTCAGGCTCCTCTTGCTCTTCCAAAAATCCAACTTCAGATCAATCATGGATGAAACAATCATTGGATTCTACAGGGCAAGCTAGGATTAAATGGGTGCAAAAGAATTACATGATTTATAATTATTGCACTGATACAAAGCGGTTTCCTCAAGGCATCCCTCTTGAATGCTCACTTGCATGAAAACAAAAACTATATATCATGTAAAAAAAACCAGGATATATAATATACTCAGTTTATATTTTATAGTATGTTTTACTATGCATTCTATTTTGGCTGTAAAATAGATGTAAATGAGATTCAAGTTATTTTGGGTACTAATAAAAAAAGGATTGTCCACTTACCTTGTTTTTTTCTTCTTCTTAATCCTATGAAAAATCAAAGGTCAAATGAAAAATATCATCATATGGAATAAGCAATAACACTTGAATATTTTATTTAGAATCAACCATATTCAAAATAGTGGCAAACAATATTACAAGTTAGGTAATTGAGACAATTGTTCTAATTCTTTTCCTTTGTTGTAAAAATTCTTATCACTGTGAGGACCATGTCTTAAAACAACCTGCTTCCATATAAGATTCGCATACTCCGGATGATCAACAAAAGGATTACGATTATGCTGATAAAATTTGCATATTCTTTCATTTCTCAGTTTCTCCTCCCTTGAAGGTGGATCCATTTCATTCCATTCTAACAATGTGGAAAGCAGTCCCATCTCTCTGTTTTCTGCAGTAACGATATAAATTTTTAATTTGAGGTTATGGCATAATATCTTAACTTTTTTTTTTTTTTTTGACCAAGCATAATATCTTAACTTAAAAGTTACTAAAAACAGTAATGAATGCTGGACCACTTCAATTAATATTTTTTATATACAATTAAAATAACTTCTGAAAATTCAGCCAACACAGGTAAGGCATGTATTTTACGCCTTGGAGTTTTAGGTCATAATCCAAATATTATTGTTTGGCGAGAACTTCAACAGTTGAACCTACCAGCATTTGGAGTGTCTGAAAGGCGAAGACCTGGACTTCCCCCTGGTTGTTGAAACCCATAACTGACTGCCATGTACATTAATGCCCTTGCAATATCTCCTCTAACCTGAGGTCAGGTTAACATTAAGACATAAATACCAAAGAGGTATATCCCATATGAAGTTTGAATCAACAATATATTAATTGCTCAGGTGAAGAGACATCATAACTACTTGAAAATAGAAGTAGTGCAGTAGGGGAGTTTTCACTTTCCTTTCAGGTTCCTTTTAACAGGTATTGTTGATTTGCAAGGTACAAACTAATTGTGAATATCAGTTATAAAGGTTGAATAAATCCTAATCACATGGGTTTAATCTAGAGTAAATATGTTCCAACACTAGTCCGAAACACCTTTAAGTTTAACCATAATAGCTCAGATAACGTAAGGTGGAACCACTAGGCCAGATATCCGCCAAATTTTAAGCATGATCAGCAATGAATTAATAGGATATTAAAATGACAATAAAAAATAAAAACGATTATATGACCTGCTTAGGTGGTGCCCACCTCTTCTTGTCTGCTTCAGTGTCCAAAGCAGCTTCTTTGTTGGCTGGCCTCAAACATTTGGTCGAGCTAGTTATGCACTCCCCATAGTATTTGTTTCCCCTTGATGAATTTACTGAGAGAAACTTGTAATATCAACCAAAATTGTAATGTTGGTAAAATATTGTATTGTGGTTCCCCTTACCATTAACGTCGGCAGGGCGAATGTTATGTAAATCAGTCAAAGATGGAGCAGTAGTCAGCCCATAAGAACGAGGCCAAAGATGCTCCCCTATAAGATACAATTACATAAATAAGTGACTTAGTTAGATAATATGAAATGATAGGCTATAAATAAGAGGAAAATAAATTTGGTGAGGGCTAACTTTGGTTTTGGAAAGGAATTTAGATGGCAGAGAACCAAGTTTCTTGAATACCTAAAATGTAATAGAATTTTCTATCAATAAACACCAATTTCTTCTATATTTGATTCAATTCATATAAATTGGTATCAAAGGTCTAATATTGAAGTCGGGTATTGCATCTTGAAAACAATTCCGATATTTGAGAGAAGGGAGAATTATTGGTGGCTCACTAATTTAAATCGGTATCTTGAACACACAGGGCACTTGAGAAGGAGAAGCTATCAAGGCTGCGATGGCATTGCAAGGGGATGCTTAAATGGGGGCCTTGCTATAAAGGGAGCAACCATACAATGTGGACCTTTGAGAAGGAAGTGCTCAAGAAGATTCAGTCGAAATTTGATTCAGATGTTCTAGTCTGGGTTCAAGATGAGGAGTTGGAATATTGGGAAGAGAGGGCATGTCATAGCCGTGGACCCGTGATAGTTAGAGTTTCAATACTCAAACCCAAAAGGATTGCCGAACTCAAGTTCTTCCACATAAGAAGATTGGTCATCAGTGGCGGTGAAGTCCAGCACCGAGCATGGCAACTAAACTTCCCCTGCTGGAGCCATCCGACAAAGTTACTGGTGCAATAATTGTAGCTACTCTAGTGATTGAGATGACAGCAGACAGAGGTTCTTCTATCCAACAACTTCAAGATCAAAACTCAACTAAAGAGAAGGAAGAGGAGATAGTAATGGAAGGGACTGATCATGATAGTAGAACTTTTCCAAGGAAAACATGATCTACACATCAAAATGGAACAAAGTAGAATTGGAGCTCATGATAAGGAATCAAAAAGGTCTGTACTATAGGAGAGAGAGTTAAAGGTGACATATAAGCCCATGCTAAAACCATCAAGCTAAATTTCCTTTAAGGAATCACAAATATTCATAGACTGTTAAAGCAACTGCTTAAAACAAGCTCCATGTGCAGTATACACTAGATCAACAAAAATCTTTCTACTTTGGCATTTGATCAAATACATGTTTATTTTCGTATCAGACATACTTGCATTTTTACCCTTTTGTTACAAATACCAACTGAGAATTCATGCTACAGAAAAAGAAGGCCAGGAGCAATGGCTAAAATACCATAAGATAATTAACAGTAGTCAAAAACCAATATCGAAATAATGACAAGTTCATCAAATTGAGCAGTTGACTTACTATTCCATCCTTGTGGTTTTCCTGATAACCATTTCGGAACAACTCGGAGAGAGTATATTTCAACTCTGCGTATCAAAAATCACCAGGAATACAAAAATCAGCTAACATTATGTAATAAAGTAAAACAAAAGGTATCACGCAATGGAAAGTGTAAGCAAATAAAAATAGGTCATGATATAAGTGTAATGCATACATTCCTGATGAAGTTTCTGGTTTATCAATATCCGCAGCATCAAGAACCTTGAGAGCATCCCACACCTGTGACATTACAGATATAAAAATTTCAAATACCACAGAGAAATTATCTCAGCCTTCAATTTGGAATCGGTCGGCTCATATTACGTCTTCACTAAATTATCTTTAACTAATCTTAACCGTCAATTTGAGATCAGGCGGAGAAGATCAATAAATGTGTCATGCATTTACTGCGTAATCCAAATTCAAGAGAAATCCTTAGCATAGCAAACAAGTGGTGGTATAATACTTAAAATCAAAACTGAGGTTACACACACAGTACATATTTAAAACAAGGAATAACCTCTTGGTAGGACAAGGAATGATGCGGAGCAATGATGGTATTCAATTTTCTCTTGAGTGCTTCGCCTTTTAATCTCAAATGCTTCAAAGGGGAATAGTAATTGGCAATGTCCTCACAGGCATAAGTAGAAGGAGCTGGATAATCAGACGCCACAGCAACCAGATTAATCGACAATAACAGGTAAAAGGAAACAAGTCTAGAAAACCATCTCCACGATAAATTAAAACATGTTAGCCACATTTGTCCCGTCGAGTCCCTAAACGAAAAGAGAAAGGTTATAGCTGTTAGTTTTACAATCAAAACACAAATTTTATTCTCATCAGATATAAAAGTATACTAATTGGTCACACTAGTTAGTTAGTTAGTTAGTTAGTTAATTAGTTACAGTAGTTAGTTGTTATATTCATTGACTATATAAGTCTTATGTGCCATGGATGTAGTTAATAATCCTCTCATTATCAATATAATCTTCATATTATTTTTCTCTTATGATTCTGACAATAACTCAGGAAAAAGAAAATGAAAGAAGCTTCTAGGAATAGAAATCCCTAAATAACGAAAATAAGGACTCTAAATAACAGCAATTTTGTTCGATGCAATCAAGTTTATTGGATTGGATGAAATTAGAAATGAAAGAAAAGGCACTGAACTGACCTGTCGTTGTCGTCAATGTTGTTAGAAAGTGGAATCGGAGGTTTTGGAGGGGTTGCAGAGGCGGTCCAACCACGGCGTTGCAATGTTGGTGATGTGTGTATGAGATTGTGAATGTGATTGGGAAGTTTAATTGCTCCGTTTGCCGGGAAGTGACGTGGGTTTGAAAAAAGTGCGGGCAGTATCGGTTCACTTGTGACCGTCCTCATGCTTTCGGAAAAATTGTTACAATTGTGCAACGGACCACATTATCGGCTTCGGAATAGTTATTCTGGAGATAAACACGGATAAGTTTACGGCATTAGTGAAACTGTGGCTGTGGACTAGAGGATCTTATCTTCTTTTTTTTTAAGATTCAGGATCGGTGTAAGGATCAACTAATCACCGATTTCACCGTACACTTGTGAGAGTGAAAATGTCAGAGTAAACTGATCACATTGGTCCTGAAAGTATCACTTCCTGTTATAGTAGATTCAACTGATCACATTGGTCGTGAAAGTATCACTTCCTGTTACAGTAGACTTCCACTCTCTAAAAAATAGCGGATAGCTCATAAGTTAGCTTATCGGGAATGAGCTTATAAGTTTGTTTTTAACTTATAGCGAATAAGTTGATTGAATTTGTAGTGTTTGGTAAAATTAGCGGTTGAATTAGCTTATAAGTGTGAAAAGACGTAAAAAAAAATACATGGTTAATTACCGTAATATTTAAATTTTTTTAAGGAATATGATAGGGGTAAAATTGGAAGAAAATATGACAAACTATAAGCTATAAGCTCATAAGCTACTTGAAATGACGTTTGAAAAATAAACTATAAGTTAATAAAATAAACTATAAGTTAATAAAACGGTTACCAAACATTGCTTTTAGCTTATAAGCTAAAAGCTATGAGCTAACTTTTTGGCCTTCCCAAACAGATCATTTGTATCATACAAATTTTTTAAAATATTTAAAAGATGAACGTTCCGGTATACAACTTATTTGTATATGTACTGATATATTGGTGAGGTGTACATACGTCTACAAATAATATTTAATACAGAAAAATTGATAGACACTATTTGTGAGTCTATCACAATTGTCCACGTAAGTCAATGTATCGGTACAAATTAAATAAAAATATGTACCGAAGAATTCACCATTTTAAAATTCCCGTATGTAACTTTCGTCGGACAAAATAGTTCATGACGTTAATTTTTATCAAAGAACCATTTGTTTGTGCTGACATGGACATTTTGTTGACTTTGCTTACCAATACATGTCACTTATCTTTAAAAATTGATGCAACATAGTAGACAGACACCACATTGAAGGCAAAACACACCAAAAAGGAAGATTAACGTTGAAGGACTAAAGTGACCGATTACATACATTTTAGATGAATGTTGAGGGACTAAATTGACTAATAGAGAAAATTACCCCCAAATATAAAACTCTAAATCAATCTCTATCTTCTTCATATTCTCATCTCCATATTCTTCTTCTTCTCATTGAACTTTTATCAATCAGGGATAATGATAGTTACATCAGAGATTTTCAAATATTTTTTGATGATTCATGAACTATTATGACAATGAGTACCACTTTCGGGGATCAAAGTGTTTGTTTACTCGAAAATGACATTAAAAGAATTCAAACTTAAAACATTAAGAGGAATACACTCCAACTCAACGTCCCCAAATTGTCAACACCCGCCTAATTCATGTGGAGTAAGACGTTATCATGTTAACACATAAATGAAAGAAAGACATTGAGAGGTATAAGAATTCTTCTTAATTACACATAATATAATAGTAAATAAATACAGTAACACTACCACATAAAAGATTGCAACAATGCATGACAGAAACATAATTTGACTTTGCAACATTAGAGTCAATCTTGACTTCAACTTTGTGTTTGAATAACTTTTAGTTTTTTTTTTTGTTTTAAAGAAACTTCATTTCGGTATTTAAGATCCGATCTACAATCTCAACTGAGTTCAGACATCGACATGTTTAAATTTTGGACATTTTTATTACTCGTTATATTTCATCTGTAGTCCCAAAAATTCATAAACTTGCCAGAAGCACCAAATGTGATCACATTTAGTGCAAGTTCGGTGGTTCAAGTATTTTTGCTCATCACTAACCCTTAATTAAAACACATGTTAAGGAATTCAATATAGAAACATCTATCTTAAAACTTGTACATTCAACTTTTTAAAAATTAAAATATTAGTTTTTTTAACATAAAATATTCGCTATTGAATTCCTTAATGTGTAAACCTAATCTTTAAAGATAGAGCATTCCAATTGGAGATTTTTCTTGTCACCTACTTATTTTCTCGCGCCTCTTACAAAATTACAAAAATACCTTTCTCCAATGAAAAATAATAAACACATGTAGTGTCATACAAGGTGTCAAAGTTAGAGTATTTTTATGTTAAATAACACACCATATTATTTTTCCGTTGAATTATTTGAATTTGAACTTAAAAATATAGACACCATATTTGACACGTGCATGTGTATATATGTTTGTCTATCTCTTCTCTACCATATTTGACACGTATGTTTTTATGTTAAAAGAAATTTTGTGTTAAGAAAATATATTTTTTAGATTTTTCATAGCATGACTATATAGTATACTACTTTTAAAATATTTCCTTAAATTTTTTTTTCAAGAATTTCCCTTTTTATTGTGTGACTCAGCTAGTATAAATTTTTGAATAGATTAATGAATAATCTCTATATTTACACGGTGCAAGTACTTTATTTTCTGTGTGTAAATGGTACTACTATTAAAGTTGTTTTTGACTGGATAAGGTAAAATTTGGAGGAAATGTGAGAAAGAGGAGGGTCAAGGTCAAGCAAGGGTGGTGATGTACTGTATGAATACAAGTAAAGTGGGGGGGTGGTCACAAAACATGGACCATTTAAGAGATTCGTAGAATGTGACAACAGCAGCCGAAGCCGAATCAATGATATTCTTAGTTAAAGGATTTACAAATAGAAATAAATAAATTGAAGATGTTGAAGTGTAGTCAAATCTTGATGCTTACATGGCACATGAATTATTGGCAGCAAACCAAAGAGGGCCTTGTGGATTATACCAACACAAGACGCTTGGCACCTCATTCAACCAACGTGTTATAGGTTTCGGTGCCTTTCTTTTTTCTAATTTAATGCTTCATACCCCATATATACACATGAAAAATTCAATTACTATATAAATCATATCCTATGTCCCTCTTCTCTCTCTCTGCGCCAGTTCACTTCATAAATGGATTGGTTGCATAAGCTCAGAAGAACTCTCATTCTACTCTCCACCCGAATCAAGCTTCGCAAATCTGGTGGGTCCTCTATCTATTTCCTATGTTATTTTTATATGAGGCATATATAACTCGTCAATAAAAATTGATGTATTTGATCTAAATTATTTGAACTGTTCGATTATTATCTAGGGGCAGGGGTTGTTGCTGGATGTCGAAGAGGTGGGGCGGATGGCGAATGTGGCAAAGCCTGTGGTGGGTTGTTAAATCTTCGAGATGATGTTGAAATGTGTGGTTACAAAGATGTTGAGATTATGTGGAACATGTTAAGCTTAAGCATAACAACACCTGAGAGAATGGAAACGCCACGAAGCAATATTAAACAAAAACTTCCAAGGCGTAGCTGCAAGCAAAGATTCAACGCTAGGCTTTTCTTTTGGACTAACCATAACCCATAAACTTAATGCACAAATTAGTAAAAGTCACAAGTTTTGCAGTGGCATAATGTTTTGTACATAGCACATGACAATTTCATAAATTTATGTAAATAAGATATGGAAGAAGTAATTAGTTCCTTTGCACACCGCGTATATTATGTTTATATAATGTATACAATTAAGTAACCGTTAATTTGTCTCACTACACAATAGAAAGATAATCGAAAACAATGTCTTATTGTTTCATGTCAACTAGATGACGATTGTTGATCCTCTGTTTTGGGCCGACATTTTCCTTTTTCACATTATCTTTACGACCAAAGATATAGTAAATATTTATTTGGCTCTAGCTAGTTCCCGTCCTTTTCTTTTTCAGCACTCTTCTCTTCAACATTTCAATTTTGAGTTTTTATCTTTTTACTTTTTGTGTATATAGATTCTCATTGACACGAAACTTCAACATTGGATAATCCAACTAAAATTGTAGCTCTGTGACGCGGTAAGTGTGAGGTGGATTATTATTTTATTTTTGTAAACATTTAGGTTTTTTATTTGACAAATTGTTAGTATATTACAATGTTATGTTAATTTTTTCCTTATTATAACTTGAATTTTAAACCTCTAACTCCTTAACCCTTAGCTCAATTAGTTAAACTACTCATCCCACCTAAAAACAAAGTTTGTAAAAATAGAAATTGAACACTTTATAAGTGATATATCGATAAACTTAATGTTTTTAAATTTTAAGTAAATATGTGGTGTTCCAACTCATTTGTGCGGTTGCCCATAAGGCTAATGTGGATGATCCTCATGCTCCTCTCATGATCCAATAGTTATATCATAACCAATGGTTAATTTGATGAAGAGTTTGACTAGATCTTTGTATCGAAAATCTTGGTGACAAAGGTTAAGATTTTTCGATTGCTTTTAAGCAAGGTTGTTAAAATCCCGATTTAAAACCTAAAAACCATAGATTTTACGTTTCTAGGTCATCATTTCGAGTTAAATCGTTGGTAGAATCCTTTTTGGGTAAAATCGTAGTCTGGAATGATTTTACATGATTTAAATCGCTCTAAAATCGTTGAAATCATGTAAAATCGTAGGTTTTAACTCTTTGAGACGATTTTACCTTCTTGTTTTTGGATTGTTTTTTGGATGTTACTTGATGATTTGGTGGATAATTTGTGTAGTTTCATCCAAGTTCACAAATATTACATTTATTATGATGATTTAGTATATTTTAGCTTTTAAATTAAGTTGAAACTTTAAATTATTGATGCATTTATAATATTATATAAGTATATATATGACTTAAATATAAATATAATATTATTTTAATATGAGGTAAAATCGACGATTTTACGTTTCGATTTTACCTAGGCAAAACGAGTTAAGGTAAAAACTTGATTCTTACAACCTTGCTTTTAAGCCCAATATAAATGATCCGTCAAATTTCATATAACCTATCTTGATTATATTTTTTATTAGTATATAGAAACAAATATTATCATATAAGATATTATTGTTTAATTTGTCTCATTGATTATTTTCAAAATATAAACTTTTTATAAATAATATAAAATTAAATACATTAGTTGTTAAAATTGTACATCAACATGTGTGTAGTGGCCAAAAACAAGAGAGTAATAAGTAAACTAAGAGACTAAGAATTATTAATTTATATACTTCCTCCGGTCACTATTATAAGCAAGATTGACTTTTTTAGTACATTAAAAAAGTGATATATTTGGTTCATAATACGGACCACATACATCATTTTCCCAATGTCCCAAAAAAACTAAATTTAGTTATAATAGTGACGGGAGTACTTTGCTGTCTTTGTCTTGTCACCTATATAGAGTACACAAGTATAAATAATTAGAGGGTTTTTAATTTTGGAATAAACCTTCCATGCAATGCGGATCCAATATATAAATAATCGGTTTATTTTGTCCCTCTGTACTGAAATCCTGAGTTATCACAAAGGAAATTAAGACTATTTTCTTGTCAAGTTCTACCGCTACAGAGGCCCACGGGTTAACATTGATAACTGATATGATAACGAAATAAATTGAGATTTAATTCACTTCTTGACGTGGTTTCTTTTGCATTCAACAAATGGACATGTGTTTGCATCAAGCATTATTTTTTAGTTTTTGGTATGTGTCGAATTTTTATTTATCTGTTTATGTGGAAATGAATCGGTTGCAGTTTAGAAATTATTTTACATTGGGGTTGAGACTTGATTCATAGTATGCATGAACAACATAAATCCAAGTCCTATCTATATTATCCATGTTTCAAACCCTCAAGTTTGTATTTTCTTGTGAGCTTACATGCCTCTTTTTTTGTTGCGAGAACTCTTTTCAAAATGTTTACGGTTTTTATTGCTAGAAAGCTAGAAGTGTCGAATGCAAACGGTATAAAAACGTGTTGATTATCATAACACATTCTCTCATGTTTGGTCATTTTCATGAAACAACTTTGAGGGTCGACCATTCCACAGAGAAATAAGAATTCTTCTAATGTTTCTTCATCTCCTGAAAGATATTTTTTTATAGTGTAAATTTTACTAGAAGACACCCACAGACCTAAGAGAGACAATATGATTTTTTTTTTCACGGATTTCTTTAACATGATATCAAAATTACTTCTACATGGGAGTGAGTGAGTACCTGAGATCAGGATGGTCCCTACTCCCTAACGTTGCAAAGTCAAGAACTTCAATACTAGTATAGTAAGATATAAGACAAGTGCTGCATTAATTAAGGTGACCAAAAAAGAATCTAGATTTCAATCTACGACACAAGCTCTGAAACAAAACTAACATATTGCCAAGTCCGGTACTGTTGCATCAACAACAACGATAAATTTTCAACCATTTACAATCAAATTATGGTGTGCTTGGAATGAAAACATAAATCTGGATATGTACAGTAGTTTACTGTTTTCAGGTAGGGGCCTAGACAAAATGTGTTTTATTTTATAAATAATGAAAGAAAATTGAGCACCACTCAAGCAGTCATACAATCCAAGCAGTTGGATAGAGATTCATCAACAGCTGAGGTTGGTGGCTTCTCCACATCAACTCCAGTTCTTACACTGTGTCGTATAACAAAACTTTGGTTGCTCAGCCTGACCCACTTGAAGTATATCAACTATCAATGTTCACCACATTCACATGCCAAGTTTGCCACAAAAAAACATAACTATATTGAGTTAAATTCTATTGTTAATATCGCTATCGTTTCTTGTGTCTTCTTTTGCCAGTACATCGGCGTCCCCCACAATGGTTTTTCACCATAAAATTGTGTTTGGATTTAGAAAAAGTTACAAAAGCGAGAGTGATGAGTTCACTAAGGATCCAATGATAGGCTTTAATCATTAAAGCAATAATCGGTAAGTACATCATTCATCCAAGCACAAACCAACAAAGATATCATATGTTAGGAGCAAAAATTAAAAGTATACAATTGACAAGTAGAGACCTACCAGTAGCGAGGGCACAATGGTTCTCGTTTTCAATAAAGTTGATATAACACTAATATATTCTTGCATAACATCTATGTTTCCATTATATAAGATGACGGTTACAGTTATCCCTCAATGCACAACTAGTATGGTTACAAGAATTTTTAGCTAGGTTAAGTTGACGCTTGCTTCCCTAAAAACTCTTGGAAATGCAATGCCATTAACCTGTTACTGTCATGTTGAGGGAAAAATGAACTTTGGAAGCGATGAGCTTGTCAAAGTCAGGGACAAATCAGATTGAAACTTTAATCTGTCAGTTATTTAACAATGCTAGAGTCAAAGAGGAAGTTAAAACTTGGGTATGGATTTCGCACGCAAGAACTGCTTAAGAATGTACTTTTCTTCGTCAATTTGTTTTTTCTCCATAGCATCCATTGGTTTCACTTTTCTTTTCTCTTCCAGCATCCACTTGAAAACTTCACGCTGTTGTTCTTCCGCAATTGGAGCCCGCACTTCCACAGGCACTGTAACAGGGACCAAGAAATCTTCATAATCTAGGTCCAATGAACTTGTGATGGGCTCAGGAGGAACTTCAACAGTAGCTTTGCTCTTGTGCAATCTGTGTGCTGTTCTTTTTCTATGAATCTCCATTGAATCTCTCCGTTTTGCCCTTGCAAACAGAAAAGCTGTGAATTATCAAATACGAATCATGGAGCAACAAAAGTATATTAGGGAAATAAATCTGCTCATGTTATGTTTAATTCTCCTTTTCATAGATATTAAATAAGTTTGGCCCAATCAAAGTTTTAAATGTTTAAAATACATAGATGTAAAGTTTTCACACAACTCACATAACAAGGTCATGGAATATTATTACCAAGAGAGGAACCATACCACAAACCACAGTACTAGTATATTGTAGATGTTCCCCCTCTAAACCAAAGTCAAATTTACATTATATACCAGAGTTTCCATTTCCACTTTTTTCGGGACATCAAAAAGCCTAGAATAGATGAGAAGTTGAGGCCAATGATGCATAAATATTTTAACGTATGCTGCAACACCATACGATATCAGCAAAAGTACAAAACATAACCATAAATACTATCGGTCAAACTGATAATTTTCATATCAATATAGCAGTAACTGATCACAAATTTACAAAATAATATCCAAAAGGTAATAATTTTTGAAGGGACAAAATCACCAGCAACTGGTAGTGAAAGTTATGATTTGATATAGCAGTGGAAATGATTTAGATGGCCAGACTGCAGAGTAACAACTAACAAGGTAGTGATAGTAAAAGGACACCAATCACTAAACGGCCATTTTCTCATACTGTCATCAGTCCTCAAGAACCAACAAGAAAAAAAGGACAGCCCACTCATTTTCAGACTCTTAGGTACAAACACATCTTTCAACTGGTTGAACCACTGAGGTTTTCTTCGCTTAAAGTTGTACGGGTCGAAGAAAAAAAGGACAACCCTCTCATTTTCAGACTCTTAGATTTAAGTAGAAACACATCTTTCAACTGGTTGGACCACTGAGTTTTTCTTTTCTTAAAGTTCTTTTTAAACATAAAAGCTGTACGAGTTGAAGAAAAATCATGTTAGACAGGTCCTAAATAGTACCATTGTTTGATCACAACGTGCAGTTACATAAAGATTAAGCATTTAATTCCACTGAAAAGGGAGTAAGAAACAATACCCATCTTGCAATGATGATAATAACCCTTGAGATGCACCAACTATTTCCCTTAGATCGTCCCTCCCTCCCTCGCCCCCAGATACCCAAACAAAGACAAGTGATCTATAATTCGACTCCATCAAATTTAGATTAAAAAAGCTCGGTTCTTAATTTCCGAATGAATGTGACAGAAATACTCTCACTATTACATTCAAATCAACCATAACACAGTCATAATTACTAAAGACAATCGGAACACAACCATGAATTATAACAAATAAGTATGAAATGATGAAAAAGCAAAGAAATATTTCACCACATAGCGATTAAATTCATCTTGAATGCCTTCATCTCTATATAAAAAAATGCAATCAAAGACATGAATATTGTTTAAATTTTTTGAATGGATTCTTATAAGACTAAAAAATCCAGCTAGCATAATCAGACACAGAATTTAAAGAAGCATGTTCATATGTCAAATGAGCACCTTCTTGAAAGGAAAAGCCAAAAAAAATGGCTTAGGCAATGTATCAAACACCTGATATGCAAATACGAAACAAGGCAAAAACACATTGGGGTTGAAGATTACAGTAATAAACAACGACCCAATATCAGAAATTCACGGTACAACAACAATGGAGGTGGAAATTGAAAAAAGCGTAACTAACCTCCAAGAGCAAGATTAGAGAGCAAAAGAAAGCGCCAAACGAACTTGAAGCGCTTCATGGGTAACCCAGTTGGAGGTGCAGGTGGAGGAGCTTCATTCATTGTCATTTCATCAAAACCAAATGAAGATAACGAAGATGATGATGATGATGATGGTGATGATCGCTGCGAATTTTGCTACCAAACAATCGTGGAAGTTCTTGAAACACAAAAATGAGTTTTGAGTTTTTTGTATTTTCGAGTTTGCTTTGTATTTTCTTCAAAGACAAGTAAGAATCTCTTCTTAATCTGATCCGTACTAATGGGCCGTATGTACAAATCATGGCCCAATAGGCATTTAGAGACTTTTTTTATGCTATTAGTACAAATTTAATTATTAATTAACTAAATTGTGAAAAGAAATAAATTCTTAAAAGAGTCTAATGTAGATGTACTGACAGTGTAAAATAGTTTTACACAATTATCTAATAAAAAATTATTAATTTATCATGTCATATTAAAAAAGTGGGGATGAAGTGGGGGTGCAATTACAATATATGCATATCTAATTTGTTTGGATAAGAGTTTAGATGTATATATTGCTTCATATGGTATCTCCACTCTTTATTTGTCATGGAAGAAAATTGTGTTTAGGTATTATTTCCTTTTAAATAAAAGAAAATTGTGTGTAGAACTTTAGAAGTAGCCATGATAAAAAATTAAACATTGGTAATGATTTGATGATTATAATTTATTAGCAGTGTGAATTATATTTACATATTTACCATTCTATAAAGAAAAACAAATCAAACCTTGAACAACTTACTTATGAGAGATTATTTTTTAAAAAACACAACAAAGTTGGAGATGCGGGGGATCGAACCCCGTGCCTCTCGCATGCAAAGCGAGCGCTCTACCATTTGAGCTACATCCCCATGTTTATTTATGAGGTATTGTTAAGAATTTAATAATTTAGAATAAAATATATTTTTAGTCTTTTTAAATATATCAAATTTCATTTTTAGCCCCTTTAAAAAATTTATTTCAATGTATTGGATTGATAATCTTTAAGGAGGTGTCTTATTCCAACTATATTTATGAGTTATACTAACTTATTTATTTTTGTTTAAAAAAGTAAGTAGTGAAATTCAAACATAATAATAAGGGTAAGGTTAAGGGTAGAGAAAATGTATATTTTAAGATCGAGAAAATGAGACATACATCATTCAATACCAATTACGTATTCTGTCAAATCATCTCACAACACTCACTTTTATGGTGTGATGCGAATGAATAGTTAATTTTTATTGGACGTTCTTATAAAAATATTTTACACGGACGTAATATGTCTGTTAAACTCACAAGATGAATAAATATGAAATCTCAGACTAAAAGAGGCATTGTAGTACTATACAACTGTAATATGGAAGTTGTCTCCGACTAAAATGGGCAATCTGAACCATAATGATAAGGGTTTGATGTTTGTTTGTTGAGTGTGGCGCCGCTCTTGTGTAAATGTAATGTCTACTACTAGTAATAGTATTTGGGTACCATGAAGGGTCAAGTGTAACTAGCTACTTGCGTTATTACTACTATATGAAGCAGACAAAATCTAAAATCAACTGTGTCTGTGTGCATACCACAAAGGGGTAAGTAAAAATCTCTCAACTCACAAAAAGCTGCATCCCAATCCCGAATCATCACTGTCATCATTGGAAGAAAGAGAACCTCCCTCATTGGGTCAATTATTTTTATATTCAAAATTTCAGAATGATACAGGGCAGGAAAGAACATGGGAGAAAAAAGAAATAAAAGTAGTCATGTTGCTTTCTCATCTCAAATCCTCAATATTCGTCCCACATGCACAATTTTACTCTCTATATATAGCGTTGTAGTGTGCTTAAAACCTTCAATTGATTATACAAAATCTTAATACTCCCGGTTAAGAACATTGTTAATGTCGTATATTAGTTTCACTTATATTTTTAAGATAAATTTCCTATTATAAATTATTTAATTAAATGTTTACTTAAAAGTGTGTATAGGGTGCAAGCTAGCTTAGTTATACAAAACATGCTAATTCAATTACAAAGCTAGTCATTCTTATACTTCTTATATAAGTGGGAGATGAAACTTCAAGTTGGTTTATTGAGGACATATGGACATTAGAGGTTTGTGGGAGTGACCGTATCTCGGACATTGTTGGTTTGGTTGACTCTTTTCTTTCTTTCTCCTTTGTAGAGACTACTTCAAGTTGTTGTTTCTCTAGCCGTAGAGGAGATAGTCTAATTCTCGAAATTCTGGTGGTGATTAATTTTGATCATTTTATTATATCTTTGTCATTAAAAAAATTGCAATTACAATTACTCGGTAAATTGTAGTACACTATTTTGGATTTTATTGTACTAGATGTTTGAGATAATATGAAATTGATGAACAAGATAAACATTTTTTTTATTATTGTTTACTTGTTGAATCAAACATATATGATTAAGTTCACACCTCAAAATATCACCCTTTCTTAAATAAATAAAAATAAAAAAACAAATAAAACTCACAAGATCACCCTAGCTAGCTGATCCCTCCCACCATCCATGAGTTACAACAATGCAACTTATTTGTGGTCCTTTTTCGTCCTTTCTCCCTATTTTCTTAACCAACTCTATTGCACCAGCTTCTTCTAGTACACTACAAACGTACGCTTAATCAAATTCAAACTAGTCCTAATAACACCTAAATAAATAAGATAGATATAATAATAATATATATAATAGTATCAAAAACCTAGTCATGCATCAATGATCTTAATTAAACTGAAGAAGTGATTTAAGCTCTCTCAACTCAACCATGGACTAATCCATAAGATAAAGCCATGAGAAGGATAGCAGCTTCTTCCCTTTCATCTTGAGGGAAAACTTGTTGAACAGACAAATTCTTACTCAAACTTAATCTCAAATCTTCAAAAGTTATCAACTCCTTTTTACTTATTTGAGATGGTTCTGATTCAAACTTGGTCTTCTTTTTCAAATGTGTAGAAGTAGAACAATCAATTTTGGACTTATTCTCTTTTTTCGTTTGCAACTTTTTTCTCTTCACAGAAGATGTCTGATCAGCAGTTACTGTTGTACCATTTGCCGATGCTGCAGCCAATGCCAAGGCACGTCTTGCCTTCCTTTGTCTAATCCCACATGCGTTGCATAGTGACTGTTCAATTTTCAAAATATCATAGTTAATTAATTAGCTAAATTATATATAATAATGTTATTAATTCTTCTTATAATCAAAACTTTGAACCTAAGTAAATTAACAGCAAAGTGTATGCTTTTGTGTTATATAACCATATAAATGTATGTTTAGATTCTAAAACTTTGAAATAATGGTGAATCATCGTGATTTTACAAAAGTTCAACAAAAGGACTATGTGTCACCACTATGACTTCATCAAGACACTAGTTTCAAACATACCTAAACTTATCTTTGGTATTACAGTGGATATGTCAGAATCACTGTGACCCAACGTAATTTCCAAAAGCTACACCCTAGTGGAGCTTCTGCAAAATCACGAGGGATCGCTGTGATTCCGACATACTCACGATGATACCAAAGACAAGTAAGTCATGCGGGTTGAATTGAATCTTCAATTTGGAGGCTTGAGAAAATCGTGCCTAAATTAGTAGTTTCACATATTCAAAATACCCTTAAGTTAAATTGATTTTATTTTGAAAAGGTGTGGATGATGGATATGTACCTTGGGGCCTCTTGGTCCACTCCTCCAAAGAGGGGTCTTAGTGGTGTTGCAATCAGAACAAACCCTAATTTGATTTGAATAATTGTTGGTGCTGCTGCTTCCTAGTGGTGAAAGTGGTTGCTTTTGATCTTCAAATTTTTGCTTTGAATTGCTAGCTATGTTAGAAGAACCACCACTAGTTTGATCAGAAACTATCATCTTCCTCATCATTCTCATCTTTGAAGACATCCACTTCACTGAAGTACCATCATGATGATGATGATGATGATGATCAGCTGCTTCAATATTATTATTATTAATAATTTCTTCTTTCTTCCATCTAATTGTCAGCTTGTGTTTACTTTTGATGATCTCATGATTTTCACCAGTAGAATTATTATCCCATGATCCACTTGAGACCATATTAATCTTCTCAACCTAAAGATCAAATTAATTAAAAGGGATCAATTAAAACAAAGACCACAAAGTATAACAACAATAATAATAATAATATACAATATGATATATATTGAAATATATTAATTTCTCACATCTTGATGATCAATTGGTAAGTGGTTTGTTTGGAAGTAATAAGATGGTTGTTGAACTTGATCTGGCCGGTTTAAGAGAATAGGATATGATGATGAAGATGATAGAGAAGAAAATGAATTAGAAGAATTATTTGGACTAGAAAGCTGGTCATCATGGTTTTGATCTTCAATATTAAGATCTAAAGACATAAGAGAAGAATGATAAGGTGGTGGTAACATATTATTCATCATATAGTATATGACAGAAAATAATGAATAAGTGTGGAAGCTGCAAAAGTATAATTGCAACTGAAACGGTATTGTTTGATCCTTTTGTCCACTAATATATAAAGGAGAGAAGAAGATATATTATATATGTGGCAACATGTCTACTCCTAATTCATAGTAAAATATATATTCCTTAAAAATATGTCTTCTCATTATTAGTTTTTATTTACACCCCATTCCTTACATTAGTATACAGTAAAATTCTAAAAATGTATTCAACGGTCAAAATGTTCTTTCATCTCTGCTCCATTAAACCGTTAGATACCAAAATTAGTTTTTATTTTTTTTATTTTGTGATTTCTTCGTTTGAGTGCGTCCCATTTTTGTGCGGTGTTTGTTTGATGATTTCCCGTCTTTGTGCAATGTTAGTTTGTTTTCCTGTTTTTTGTGGCGTTCGTTTGGTTCAGATTGACAGATCAACTTTGATCAACAACTATAATCAATGATTAAGATTCGGAGACATGAATATTTCGGTTACTTTTATTTTGTCACATTATTTGTAGGCTTGAGTATGTTGTTTTATGATATTAACTTGGATGCTTTTATTTTGTCACATTATTTTTTTTATTTTGTGATTTCTTCGTTTCAGTGCGTCCCATTTTTGTGCGGTGTTTGTTTGATAATTTTCGGTCTTCGTGCAATGTTAGTTTGTTTTCCTGTTTTTTGCGGCGTTCGTTTGGTTCAGATTGACAGATCAACTTTGATCAACAAATATAATCAATGATGAAGATTCGGAGACATGAGTATTTCGGTTACTTTTATTGTGTCATATTATTTGTAGGCTTGAGTATGTTGTTTTATGATATTAACTTGGATGCTTTCATCCTTTACGTTTTTAGAGACATTGAATTTGTGCTTGTATTATTTGATGTATCTATCGATTGAATGAATGGATATTTTCTTTTAGTCAAAAATAAATTATTGCTCTCCGACCACATTTACAAGCAAAAAATAGCTATAATTTGATGGCATCAAATATAACTTGACCTATTTAATATTCTTCGTTATTTCTCGTATTTTAAAATGGATGTTACAAAGGAGTGTTTCATAGCATCTTTAAAAATTTCATCTTAAAAAAAATATTTATTTAGAAAATTAAAAATTTCATTTTTTTTTTTTTTTACTCAAAAACAAAATATTCATTCATTCAAATTCATATGGAATACATCAATCAAAATCATTACAAGTTCAATTTCGCTAAAAACTAATAGGGATGAATCTGCGAACAGGCTCACAGCATCCGAGTTAATAGCATAAAACGGCCTAATGTCTATGACAAAGCCTACAATTGATTTGACAAAATTCAAATGTCTGGAATAATCATGCATTCAGATCTGCAACATTGACGGCACTAAAGTCATTGAATCTGCACTGAATTTGGATCGAAGCACACCTGCAAATCAAAACAAACAAACAAACACTGTACTAAGACGGGACAAAACCAAAACTCCGCACTAAGACGGGATAAAACCAAAACTCCGCACTAAGACGGGATTAAGAAAACACTGGACGAAGAAAAAAACTAAAAAGAAAACTCGAACAAAACCAGTATGTGGGTATCACTTATTTGAATAAAAAAGAAATAAACAACGACAAGAGGGGTGATTTCGGATCAAAACTGATCCTAAATCACCCCTCTCTAATGGATGAAACAAGAAAAAAGCAAAAGAAAAATTAGGGTTGGGAAGAAGAAGTGGTGTGGCGGCTGCCAACTAATGGTGTTAGATAATCAATTTTTCGTGGATTGAATCTATACATTTTATATAAAAACTTATTGTTTAAGATCTTAAGTAACGTCCCGAAGTACTCGTTAGCATTTTTTTGAGATACTTAGCAAAATAATATCCATGATTTTTTTTTGAGATACTTAGCATAAAATATCCCTGATTATTTTTTTAAGATGACTGCATATATATATATATATATATATATATATATATAGTCACCGTGAAAATTTAATGTGCTGTATATTAATTTTTTTTTGTCAAGTAACATAGTGAATATAATTTTATATTTTAAAATGATTAAGTGAGGGCACCAGGACAAAATGATATTTTATTAATTATCGTTGGCATTTTCCTAACTTTAAAGTTATTTTTATTACACTATAAATTTATGATAATTATACGAGTAACATTGCATTATATATGCCGGGTTAGTAACAAAAAAAAATATATGCAAGGTTGATGTTTGAACTTCGGACGTAATACAATAAATAAAAGGTATTTGACTTAAGAATGGCAGCAATATAAGATTTTTTTTTAATAATAATATAAGATTTTTCTTATTAACACATTAAAAGAAATAGTTAAATTTATCCTCTTTCCATAAAAAATAAAAAAGAAATATTTAAATATAATATTAATTCAAAAATATTTAATGTTAAGAATGTAAATATTGAAATATTAATGTTAAGAATGTAAAGATTGAAATGTTAAGAATTGGACACATGTTACTATTTTTTTTGGTACATATGTTAGGACTATTTTTTTTTTTTTGTCTTAGAAGAAAAAGTGGTAATTCCCTAAAATTAATCTATATTAGTACTATTTTCTTTAACACATAACATATAGGAGTATATTCGAGATAGCTGCATCGATTTTGTTGTTACTTAATTGATTGCGCAGTAAATGCATGGTGAGATATATATCAGGAAAGATAGAGGTGACAATTTTCTTCCACTTCTTTTTGCATGGTATTTTACTATTTTTATGGGAATTATTTTCTTCTCACACCCATTTAATTAATTATTTTTTTGAAAATATTTCTCATAAATCTACTATATATGCAAAGAAAAAAGAATGAATTAAGGAATGAAATTAGGCCTGAAATTTAATTATTATTACTCCTCCACTAAAATCGTCCATCTATTCTAAATTATATAAGTCGTTTAAGAAAAAAAAATTGTTCGAAATAAAAAGGAATTTTTTTGTCCAAGTAGTAATTACCTAGTTTTCCAACAAGAGCGGTAAGCATATAATTATGAAGTTAAATTTGAAAGAGAGAAAAAAAAAAGTAATTATGGAGTGAGTATATTAGAAATTCACGTGACTTGATGAGAACAAAGAAGACAAAGAAAAAGGACAAAATATATGGAGTGTGTGGAATGCTACTACGCTGACCCCATACGTATGACAAAGCCTTATCCGCAAAAAAAAAAACTTTAAACTTTTCACAGCATTCCTCACTGTAAAGTTGCAAAATTTTCAACTTTTAATTTTGGAATTACAAGGTGAAATCAGAGCAAGAAAGAGAGATATAGTTGCATGAGGTATATAGTAGCTTGCATGACATGCAAAATTATAAAAATAATTGAATGATTGTTCAGACAAATGGACACATCACGACGGAATGAATTAATTAATTTTCAAGTTTTTTTAACCACTTTGGTCCCCATAACATCTTCACAAGTGTGTAATAATAAACCAGACAACATGGAGTATAATATTGGCATATGGCAATGAATGATCATATCTTTAGTCTTTCTTCTATTCAATTAAGTTTCAACTATAGATTTGAGCTTTAATATTTCATTTTTATATTGTGTTTAATTCATATTCATAAATCGACATGTAATGTGAAATATATCTCTTTTTATTAACTCTAGTATTAGACTATATTTTTTTATGTGGGAATGTGGAATTTGAGTTTTTTTTTTCTTTCAACATGTTGTTAATAGTAAAAGTTATATTTTAGACTTACATTGTCTTCAAGTTATAATCAATTTTAGAGATAAAATTAATTAGGCTTGATAACAATAAAATATGACAACTTAATATGTATGTCGTTTTTCTTAATTAATAGGGATTATATAAATAATTACACATGAATCAAAGGTAGACAAACAACAAGCTGCGCCGCTAAACCTTTATATATAGCAAAACATAATCTTTGAAAAACTACATCCATAGACCTAGCCGACACAACATTACTATGCATGACCTTTTGAACTCTTTTCAAAAGATTTACCGCCTCTGGTGCTAGAAAGTCAAAAGTGTCAAATACAAATAGTATAAAAACGTTCTACAAGCATATGGTCCAAGCTCTACTAGCTAGCATCATTGGTAACATGCGCTCTGCCTCTCATTTCTAGCCTCTCACCTCCAAAGAAGACAATTCCTTCCTTGAAGCTTTCAAACAAAAACAATGGATCAAGATATTACCACCGCCAATATGCAAAAAAGAATTATCAATGCCACCAATATAGTGTTCAATTTCAAGAGCCTATCAGATGCAGAAAATATCTTTTTTAACAACCTGAAGGTAGAGATCAAAGAGACAGCATGAAGCTGTGAATTTATAGAAATAAATAAAAATCTACTACGACCTTTTTGGCTCAATATTTATTTGATTGGTTTATTAGGAATGAAATCATATTTAGCCTCTATATTTTAATAGACCAATTTTCTTATTTGTATTTTTTATTGGTACTGTAGTGGTACACAAGACAAACAGAAAATTGTGAGTAAATAAGTGTGTCATCCACACCTTTTTTTTTTCTCCTCAGGCTTCAGCACTGCGAAGAAAGATGAGAGAATGTCTGAATCTTTTACTTTTTTTCCTTTTAATTCACCTTCTCACTCTTCACTTTTATTTTCTAAAACATTTTGCACTTATAATTAGTACTATGCATTTCTTTTGCAGTATATAAAAAAATGGTATGCATTTCATGCACTACTTTTTACGTATGCACTTAATTTAAGTAATTAATTATTCATCGTTTGAATTAAAATTAATTAATCTTGATTATTTTTAAAAATAAAATAGGGGAATCTTTTTAGAAACAATTAACATTTTATCTGTTTTGCAAATTTCTTTTTAATTTTCATTTACTTATTTCTTAATTATCACACTCGTTTTCACATCTTGATTATATTTGACATGGTATCAAAGCTTCTATGACTAAGTGGTCTAGAGTTCGATTCTCGCTCCCCTCACTTTCTAATTAAAAAGTGGAATTTAAGCGTATGGTAGATGGAACTCAAAACCCTGCCATTTCTTCTCACATTTTCTTCGCAACTAATCATTATATAAAATTAAAACAACATTTATACTTAGACACCCTTAACTTTCATATACTTAATAAACACATAATTTGTTTCAAAAATAAATAAATAAAAAATAAACACATATTTTCTCCATATTTCTCTTTTTATATGACATCATCCACACTTATCACATTATAGAGCAATTCTTCCATGTTTATAATCATTTTGTCATATTATTTGATCACACTCACTATTAGAAAAAGAGTATAAAAAAATAATTAAATAATATATATTTTTAATGTAATCAAATGATTGACCGATTATTGGCGGTGTGATTTAGTCCATGAACATGTTGTTTGCTACTCTGATTCTTTGAATAGCTTAAGTCTTATTCAAAATTCAACTCCTAGTTTTCACATTTATGCCGTGTTGATCCAAAACATCAAAGATTTATTGCTCAATTTTGGGACTATGACATTAATTCATTCCCTACGAGATGGTAACTCCTGTGCGGATTTTATAGCCAAACTTGATGCTTCTTCTAATGTTGAGGTCCTCATCCATTCCTCTTCTCCTTCAAAACTTCGGGAGCTTCTCTCAATCGACTTTCTTGTTGTCTTTTTCTTAAGAGCTTAAGCTCTCCTTTTTTCTTTTTAGCTTGGCAACCAAAAAAATATATATTATCGATGTGATTAAACAAAGTGTCGAAATAGTTATGTCCACAAAAATATTTTTCATCACAATATTATCACATCACTCCGTTATTTTATTTCTCATAATGTTAAATGGGTGTACCCACATAAATTTCCAAATTAAAATGCTAACAATGACAGTTTCACGGGCAGTCAAGTACCATTGAATTTATTATAACTAAATGATGGATAGAAATCCTTTATTCCTATGTAGGAGTATTAATTATAGCCCAAACAATACAAATCAAAATATCATATCATATATATGAGACCAAACATCAAAATTAAGACATATACTTCTTTACCACACATTTATCCAAAGCGTGATCACAAATCCATAAACAATATGGAACATAGAAGAGCTTCTTTTTTTGTCATTGAAAATTAATTAAAACAACAATTTTATTATCTATTTATGACTATGAAATGAAAAGATAATAAATAATTATTGTAATTTTTACGATCATGAAGTAGGCTACGTATGCTGTTTGTAAATCACTCTTGTAAACATTTGATGCTAGTGGCAATGCTGTCTATGATCGTGACTTGGTGAGAAATTATAATGTAATTTCTGTCTTTAATATAGTAAAGTCCAAAATTATAGTACTTTTCAAAATTGGGGCAAAGGGGCCATTGCTTTTCAGTTGCTACATGACATTTTATTTTCTTTCAATTACAGAATGCCCATGGCCCCTCTATATCCCTATATAGATCTCAATGTGTTATGGTGGGTACACAATTTTCATGGGCAAGGGAAAGGCTATAGGTAAAATTTAAGTTCAACATTTCTTGATTGATCTCAGACACTCTCTAACATGCTTTTTTCCATGAACTCTATAATTTTTTTTTGTTGATATTAACCTTCTGATTTTCAAATAAAGGGCTCTGATAATTTAAAGTTCGGTCATGAGGTAAATAAAGTCTGACAAAAAATTGTTCCTACCAGAAGACAAGGCAGGAGACGAACTTCATATAGCTAGGAGTAATTGATTAAATATAAGTGGAACTACTAAATTATATAAATCTCACATAAATTTAATGTAATTAATTTCAATTTTAATTGATTAAAAATATACATTAAAAAGAAAGCATTTTAAATAGTGTGTTATTTTTTTATTTTTGAATGACCAAATATAATATATATTAATATAAAATGAGAAAACTACAACAGAAAGTTCAATAAATTATTGAGGTACCAGAGATACATTCCATCAGAACTCGACACTCTAAAAAATAATTAAAAAAAATTAAAAAAAAAAAAAGTACCACAGTATACTAGTACCAATCTATCATCATGGAATGCAACACTACAAATAATGAACAGTAATAAGATCAAATATATGGACGCAACATACGATTGATTGGCTATGGTTTTATGGGAACCTATCAAGATTGCAATCATTATAAAGACGATCGATGATTTAATTTCTACAACCAATTTAAACTCCGTGTTGTCTTATCTAAATAGATCTTGTAGGAAAAATATGAAAGGCTAATTAGGTGTGTGGTTTTGCAGTAAATTAAGTGTTAATCGTATGTCTCAATGAGTATGTGTCGTGAAAATAGAGAAGCTAGAAAATTAACTTTCCATGTTGACATGGTTTCATGCCGCACAATAAACAGTTAAGAGAATAACTTAATTGATTTGAGCTAAAGATTAAATAAATTAATAATCTAGGATTCAAATCTTGGTAAGGGTAGAAATAATAATACTATCGAGTAATAATTTTGACTATTTCAAACAAAAAACAAAAGATAAGTTAATTTGGCTTCCAAATAAAAATTTTGTAACCTAAAATTATTAAATATAAAAAGTACTCATGTCACTTTCACCCCCACACCCCCACCAAAAAAATCGGATTTTAGTACCCGAATGTTTTTTCGGTGTAAATTTTACACTAGAAAAAAGTCAGTGTTGTGCGGCCTGAACTTTTTTGGGGATGTAGGCGGTGAAAGAGACATGAGAGGGGTGGTAAGAGAAAGCATCACCCCAAAAGCACACTTGTGTTGTTTTAACTTTTACGGTGAAAATTTATGATATATATTTTATATATGAGATTTTCTTTTTGCACCTCTGTTACACTCAACTGCCCCTGATATTCCCAATAAAATTATGTCACAATCAGTGGCCAACAAAAATATCGTCTTGGACGCTGACCAAATTGTTTTAAGGTTTACCAATTAAAGTACAAACTGAGTTTGACTTTAAGTAGCGAGTAACAATATTTTTTACTCAAATTTAACGTATGTGTGCCCTTAAATGTAAAATATTATGAAAAAAGAGTTCGCATCCTATAATGCAAACTCGTTTTTTTCATAATTTTTTCATTCATGGGAGCGCAGACATTAGGTTTGAGTAAATATTATTGCCGCTCACTACATAGTATGTGAACTGAGTTCGCATCTTAAAAAGCGAGAGAATTAGTTTGATAATTTCAAAGGCCGCCGGCGTGAGGATTTTTGGGGGCGCGAAAAGTATATACATACAAAAAACTAAAGTACCCAATATGACACATAAGCCACAAAGCATGTTGGAAATGTTAACCGGCCGGTCCGTTCTAAAGCTACACGAAAAAAAAAAAAAAATTGAATACCCAAAATGAAAACTAGGCCCAATAAATTATTATGAGTATTCTCAACTACAACATGACAATTTTTCAAAAAAATTTCTTCCCACCCCCCGCATATCTTTTCTACCCTCTAATTTTCCTTTGTTGCCCTTATACAAAAATTTCGGAACGCATTTTCTGAAGTTTTTTAGTTCAAATTCAGAAAACACATTTCGAAGTTGTTTTCTGAGGCAATAAAAACTTCGGAAAACGATTCCAAAGTGTTTGTACAAGGGCAAAAATGGAAAAACGGGGATAGAAAAGATATGCAGGGGGTGGGAAGGAAATTTATCGAATTTTTCTCTTTACCATCTCCCTATATTTCTCACAGACCTCCCAAAATTCCTTTTTGCCCCTAAAATTATTTGGTACCTATTGTTTGAAGTAAAAAATAAATAAATAAAACGGATTCTAGAATCCTATTTTTATTTTTGTTATTTTAATTCGTTGTTTTTCGCACCGTTCTGTTTGCATCGACAACTAGCTTATTAAAGTAAAATAAAATTTCAACTAGCTTATTAAAGATTATTAGAGATATAAGAGATTTTTTTTTTTAATTCGGCGATATAAGAGATATATTACATTTATAAATTTAAATTACTATATTTATTAAGAATGCCCTTTTATATCTTTTTGCATTTATCAGCTAGTTTAACCGTTAATTTTACCAAACAGTTCAATTAGTTGATCAGCTATAAGCTATCGGTTATAAGTCATCCACTGTTTTTGTCAAACAGAACCTTTGTATATATGAATGTATGTATTGTTGATTCTTTATATTAACAAATTGATAGTATTAATAAAGGTATGTTTGAAGAAAGAATTTGAATAAAGATATAATAATAAGTTAGTGACGGTATAAGCTCATTTCATTGACACTACTAAATAAAAAAATTATTTTTTATAAAAATCACGAGTAAATAAATAATTCTACTATATATGTCTTTTTTTTACTAATCTATTATATATGTTAGAAAAACCAAAGAAAGATATGATATATATTTTATATAAATGTAAAATCATATTTAATTTGTCAAAAAAAATTAAATTAATATTTCTATTTTTGTACTTTTAAATAATAATTTAATTTAAATATTCTAATTTCAATAAACTAATATTTTAAATTTATTATTAAATTTTAATTATTAGATTTTAATTTTTTTTATTTTAAATTATATAGATATATATTTTATAGAGACAAATCAATAATTTAATTTCTTATCGTATAAAGTTGTTTTCTAACAAAGCTCGTATCATATCCAACACCCTTATCCTATTTGTAATCATAATAATCACCAAGCGATTCATTAATTCTTTCTCAAGAAGTTTTTTTATTTTTTATTTTACATTAATACATAAATACTGTGATACCTTTGTGTTATTAGACATCGACTTTGCAAATATCTTAAGTATAATAACACCAAACTCACTTAAGAGTTATTGTCCGTTAGGGTGGCTCATTTTAACCGGTTATCATGGATTAATCATAACCAAATCCATATCCAATTTTAAAAACCGGTTAATGGTGTTTTGGTTTTATAACCAAATCCATTATTTTTTTATTTGGATATCCATAACCAAATTCTATGTCCAAATTCAAAACAATTTTTTTCCGGAAAAATTGGAAACTTTTTTTTAAAAAAAATCGAAATTTTTTTTCCAAATAAAATATCGGAACTTTTTTCCGAAAATACATCGAGAACTTTTTTTTCAAAAATAACTCTGGAATTGTTTTTATCTGAAATCCAAACTTTTTCCCCCGAAAAAATCGGGAACTTTTTTCCGGAAAAAGATCGGAAACATTTTTTTCCAGAAAAAACTCCCGAAGTATTTTTATCAGAAATCGAGAACTTTTCCGAAAAAAAAATTGAAAGTTTTTCTGGGAAAAAGATCGGAATTTTTTTTTCCAGAAAAAACTCCGAAAATGTTTTTATATCTGAAATCGAAACTTTTTCCCGGAGAAAATCGGAAAATTTTCTCCGGAAAATAAAATCAAAAGTTTTTCCAGAATAAGTTCGGAAACTTTTTTTCCCAGAAAAAACTTCGAAAGTGTTTTTATCTGAAATCAAAATTTTTCTCCCGAAAAAATCGGGAACTTTTTTCCAAAAAAACCGAAAGTTTTTACGGAAAAAAATCGGAATCTTTTTTCCGGAAAAAACTCCATAAGTGTTTTTATCTGAAATCGAAACTTTTCTCCGGAAAAAGTTCGGAAGCTTTTTTTTCCAGAAAAAACTTCGAAAGTGTTTTTATCTGAAATCAAAAAATTTTCCACGAAAAAATTCGGAACTTCTTTCGAAAAAAACGAAAGTTTTTGCGGAAAAAAGATCGGAAAATTTTTTCCGAAAAAAAATCGAAAATTTTTTCCCGAAAAAAGATTGGAAACATTTTTCCGAAAGAAAGATCGAATAATTTTTGTCCTAAAAAAACATCGGAATCGAAAACTGAATTTTTAAAAAATTCATTTTAAAAACTGGAATTTTTACATAAAAACCAGTTATTAAACCAAAAATTGGTTTTGAAAAGTAAAAACCGGTTATAAAAGTGGTTATGGACATAACCGGTTTTATAACTAGTTTTGTAAAAACAAAACCGGTTATGATATTTAGTTTTAATGTCCGGTTATAATAAATGGTTATGGATTGGTTATGGACGGTTATTTTGGATTATCCAAGATGCTCATCTCTATTGTCCATTGAATTATTTACTATTTTTCTTTGAAACATTGAATTATTTACTATTAAATCAATGATTATAATCATAATTGTTTATGGTACAAAAATTCATTAGCTTGTGCACCCTACAATCCTCCTATGATCCCCCGCATTTGTTGTCTTAAATGTATAATAACCATCGTTAGAAAGGAAATAAAGTTATATTTATCAAAGGCCATGGCAATGGTAGTATTAGTATATAACTATATATATACTCACTTGTTTTGATTCCTTGTGGGGTCAATGTCATGGAAGAAAACAAAGATTTCCAATTGTATAATATGATTAAATATTTTTTAAGATTTTAAATTTTAATAGTTTAGATTTATATTTTTTTATTCATATTTAATTTTTTTTAATAGTTTAGATTTATATTTAAAATAAAATATTATTATAATTTATGATTTATATTTTTATTTAGAATCTTTTAATATTTATTTCTTATTTAAAAATATAGTGTAATAATATATTTTATGTTATAATTTAGTTCTATATATGAGAATAATTTTTGTTATGCAACCACAAAACACTCCATAATCTCTATAACTAAGTAAAGAAGTTATAGGCTTCTTAGTTCTCACCAGCTAGACATCAACACCACACCCCTCAACTACTATAATTAAATCATAGAGTTTTCCATTTTCAAAAGAATACAAAAATTTATTGATTTGAAGGAAAGTGATCAAGTCATAGGCACCAATGGAGAATTTTGTTAGGAGAAAATTATTTATCTTACTATTATTGTTTGTGTGGGTTTGTTCAGTCACTGCCTCAGTGACTTATGATCACAAGGCCATTCTTGTTAATGGACAGAGAAGACTTTTATTTTCTGGGTCCATTCATTATCCAAGAAGTACACCTCAGGTAATGTATATGTTGCATCAATGTTGTTAATCTTTTAAACAATTTTTATGTATCTCAAATTCTCAATGATATTTGGATAAATTTAGATGTGGCCAGACCTTATTCAAAAGGCTAAAGATGGAGGCTTAGATGTTATACAAACTTATGTATTTTGGAATGGACATGAACCTTCTCCTGGTCAGGTAATTTAATTTAATTTTTTTTCTTTTGAATTTAACTTAATTTGCAAAATGTTAATAACTAGAAAGCTAATTAATTTTTTTTATGTAAAAAAATACAATTAGTATTATTTTGAGGATAGGTTCGATTTGATTAAGTTCATCAAGATGGTGCAACAAGCTGGCCTTTTTGTTCATCTACGCATTGGTCCCTACGCATGTGCTGAATGGAACTTGGGGTAATCAATTTTTGTAATCTGCATTATAATTAATTATTATATATAACATAATATTTGTATTTTTGGAAAATGACAATAATGCTTAGATTATACTCAAAGGTCTTCTTTTTTTATGTTTGAAATGTAGGGGATTTCCAGTTTGGCTTAAGTATGTCCCGGGTATTGCATTCAGAACAGACAATGAACCTTTCAAGGTTACAAACTTACAATATTATTATTACATATTACTACTAGCGTGCAATATATGTCCGTTTGTCTATTTTTTTCATAAAAGTAGTTCAAGTTACGTGATTGTTGAGATATATAAGTGTGAGTTAAGTTTTACATTGTTCGAAAGAATTGATATTAACATATAATTGAGGTGTCTCATAAACCTAAAAAAATTGTTTTTAACGCCCCTTAATAAACTCACAAGCCCCCTAATTAAATTTCCAAAGCATATTGAGGGGCAGTGAGTATATTTAAGAGCTTAAATAGCAATTTTCGAACCCTAATGTCTAAAAGTTTTGGATGAAGATGTAGTGTTAATTAAAATCATTTCTGTGGTTGTTCTTGGCTGAATATATTGATCGAACTCAATGAAACTACGGCCCAACAACAATTTTATGCAATTATTTAAGAAAATAGTTACTAATAATAAAGAATGATAAATTCTTCCTCATAACCATAGCTAAGTTGGTAGGGTCGTAGGGACATTGCATATTATATGTAAGACGGTGGTTCGAACCCTGATACTCTCACTTATTCACCTGAAAAAATGAAATTACAGTCAATAGAATGCTTGGCAAAAAAAAAAGATAAAATTGTAAATAAAATGGATTAAATAGAGTAAAATGGGAGGAAAAATTAGTTACACAAAAAGTTAATATTTCTCTATATTATGGGCATAGATTATTAATTATTATCATTATTATTTGATTATGAAACTCTGTCAATTTTCTAAACAATCATATAATTTATGATGATGCATGTAGGCGGCAATGCAAAAATTTACTACTAAGATTGTCGACATGATGAAGGCAGAGAAATTGTTTCAAACGCAGGGAGGTCCAATAATTTTGTCTCAGGCAAGGAATAATATTTTTATTTGTATTATTATTGATGATTTCAGATTTTCAGCTTCACATATTATTATTATTTATATTAGTTGCTAGGAAGTTTTAAGCTGGCCAGTTATATTACATTATTGCAATTATAATGATCCTAACTAATTAATAGTTTTCTAATTTGCAATTGAATATGGTATAGATAGAGAATGAGTATGGACCAGTGGAGTGGGAAATTGGTGCTCCTGGAAAAGCTTACACGAAATGGTTTGCTCAAATGGCTGTAAGTTTAGATACTGGTGTACCATGGATTATGTGCAAGCAAGAAGATGCTCCTGATCCTATTGTAAGCACCTTAGAGCAACTACTTGAATTAATTTATTTTCAAAAGTGTCTTGCATAGTATTTTTGAGATTTGGATTTGTTGCCGCAAACAATTCATACATTCATAGTCAGATGATTCACATTTCAAATTTGATATTTTAAATTATTTTTTAAAATCAAAATTTACATTACAAATTGGACATTGCTATCTTGATCTGACGAACATCGACGTAATTGCGACGTGAATGTCTAGAAATGATGTGTGCATAAAAAATTGATTCTACTCCCTTGTATTGTTTTGTCTCTAATTCATATTTATACTATTGTGCAACAGATTGATGCTTGCAATGGTTACTACTGTGAAAACTTCAAGCCCAACAAGGAATCCAAACCTAAAATGTGGACTGAGAATTGGACTGGCTGGTAAGTTAAAACAAATAAATTCCTAAAATATCATATTCTAATTTCATTATTTATGTTTTTTTAATTTTCATGTTCTGTAGGTACACAGAGTTTGGTGGTGCAGTTCCACGTAGATCAGCAGAAGACATAGCATTCTCTGTTGCAAGATTTGTACAAAATGGTGGCACATTTGTTAACTACTATATGGTAGGATAAATAATAAATCATTGCAATTGTGATTTATGTATTCAATTCATGCCTTGTAAACTCTAACTTGAGTGTAATATATGTATCATTTTTTTTAATCTAGTATCATGGAGGAACTAACTTTGATAGAACATCTGGTGGACCCTTCATTGCTACAAGCTATGACTTTGATGCTCCCCTTGATGAATTTGGTATGTTCTTTTAAATACATAAAAATAAGCTCTTAAAATATAAAAAACTTGCTTAGTGTGACTAATTATTATAACTAACTTGTTTAACTAACTTTTACATCTAATGATTGTATCAGGACTTTTGAACCAACCAAAATGGGGGCATTTAAATGATTTACATAAAGCAATTAAGCTATGTGAAAAAGCTTTATTGTCTGTTGATCCCACAGTAACATGGCCAGGAAAAAATCTAGAGGTAATTAAAGACCATAAACTGGTTTTATGAGAATACTCAACACAATAGATTTTGTAGTGTAAATTTACTTGCTTACTTTTGTTGATGTTATCTTAGGTACATGAATTCAAGACAAATACCGGTGTTTGTTCTGCATTCCTTGCGAATTATGATACCAAATATGCGGCAACAATTAAATATGGAGACGGACAATATGAACTGCCACCTTGGTCTGTTAGCATTCTTCCTAACTGCAAAACTGCAGTTTTCAACACTGCAAGGGTAAGATAATACTTATTGTTAGGACCGTTTATAGTTCGGTTCAATAAGGAAAACTTAACCGGACTAAAAATGTTACAACAGTTGGATAAAACTGAAGTGAATTATTAATTATTTATGCATAAATTCTTTGTATTGTCTATGTTGAGTTATTTTTCAAGTATGGCCATTAATGTTGTGCAATCGATTTTATACAGCTTGGTACTCAAAGTTCCTTAATGAAGATGACTGCTGCAAACAGTGCATTTTCTTGGCAGTCATATAATGAAGAACCGGCATTTTCCAATGAACACGATTCCATGACAGCATATGCATTATGGGAGCAGATAAATGTCACCCGAGATTCTACTGATTATTTGTGGTACATGACAGAGTAAGTATCTTTCAACTGATTTTGTCTTAGGCTAGTAATTAGAAAATTCTTCTTGATAATTTTGCTTTATACTTTATACTCATTCTTCATCTACTAAATATTAGCATCACTTGTTCAGTGTCAACATTGATCCAAATGAAGGTTTTATAAAGAATGGACAATCTCCTCTTCTTACAATAATGTCAGCAGGTCATGCTATGCATGTATTCATTAATGGTCAACTTTCAGGTCAATAAAATTAGTGAATTATATTTTTGTTTAGTATTTTTTTTCCTTCTGTTCTATAGCTAACTATAGTTTTACTTATCCATTATGTTTGAATGCAGGTACTGTGTATGGGTCATTGGAGTTCCCTAAATTAACATTTAGTCAGAATGTTAAGCTAAGGGTTGGAAATAACAAGATCTCTTTACTTAGTATTAGTGTCGGTCTCGCAGTAAGTTCTCTTGAAATTTAACATTTTAACTATTTTTAATACCTTTTAAAGTTTCAGAATATTTACATATTTGAAATCTTTTCAATTAATCCTAGAATGTAGGTGTGCACTTTGAAACATGGAATGTCGGGGTGTTAGGCCCGGTCACACTCAAGGGACTAAACGAGGGTACCAGAGACTTGTCTCGACAGAAATGGTCTTACAAGGTTTGTTGCCTAGCAATGTTTTGCTTGTTTATTTTGTCTAGCGAATTATGTATGAATCAATCAATTTTTTATGCAATTTTGCTTTTGGAAATAATGCAACATTAAGAGGTTTCATTTGATTTTTTGCTGTTGGGCAGATTGGTCTTGAGGGTGAAGCCTTAAAACTTCACACTCTAAGTGGAAGCACAAAAGTTAGATGGGCAGAAGGATCATTATTGGCTATAAGAAAACCTTTGACATGGTACAAGGTATGATTAAATTTTCAACATGAGTATGTTATAATTTTGTCGTTATGATCACTTGCTGAATGTATTCTGAATCATTATATATTTCAATGTCATTAGACATCTTTTAGAACACCAGCAGGGAATGATCCATTAGCTCTAGATATGAGCAGTATGGTAAAGGGTCAAGTATGGATAAATGGTCGGAACATCGGACGCCATTGGCCAGGATATAAAGCACGTGGTAAATGTGAGGAATGTTACTATGCCGGAACTTATACCGAAACAAAATGTCGGACGAATTGTGGACAACCCTCACAGAAATGGTAAGAGTTTGTACTACATCTTATTTTACACTACTGAATGGTTTAATTTGAACATCATGAAAAATCTGTTGTTGGTATTGGACAGGTACCATGTTCCTAGGTCATGGTTGAGCCCAAGTGGCAACTATTTGGTTGTGTTTGAAGAATGGGGAGGTGACCCTAATGGAATATCCTTGGTGAAAAGAACAACAGGAAGTGTTTGTGCTGATATATATGACCATCAGCCAACACTTAGGAACAGTGTTAATAGAGTAGCTGACTTATGGTGTCCCATTGGACAAAAGATCTCCCAAATTAAATTTGCTAGCTATGGATGGCCACAAGGAACTTGTGGAAACTATAGAGAGGGGAGTTGTCATGCTCACAAATCATATGATGCTCCTCAAAGGGTATATTTACCATTTCATTAGTGTCAATTCTTACTTAGTTATTTGTTTCATTCCAATAACAATACTAATAAAATTATCAGCTAGAACATTGTACAATCTGGTTTGCGATTTGCTGCAATCATAGTCTACGCATTCACGTAGTTAAGGATGTTAGTGGTCATTGGATCGATATTGAAAATATTCTGCGCATTCATTTAGTTTTTAAAAGAAAAATCAAAATATGGATAGAAATTTGAATGCGTGGATTGCTAACCGCAACGAATCCAAATTCGTACAATATAGACATCATATGATATTACTTAGTAAGCCCATCTTATGTGCACCCATCTTTCATATTTACTCTGCTTCCTAACCTCTTGTGCTAACACTAAATATTATGTTTTTCTTCTGCTGCTTATTGTGTCCTTATATTATTTTTATGTTTTGGCAGGACTGCATTGGGAAGCAATATTGCATGGTAACTGTAACTCCTGAAAATTTTGGGGGAGACCCATGTCCAGGAACTGCAAAGAAGTTCTCGGTTGAGGCCCTATGCAGCTAGGAACATGTGGTGAAGCAATTTTCTTAGGTTAGGTATAGAAAGTATATGAAATCCAATAATATCGCCCCCATATTTTGGGGCAGTTCAATTTATTTTACACTCCAAATTACACAGGTCCATTCATTCACCATTAGTAGAAAACAATTGTAGATAATGAAGTATTGAGTCCCTTTAGACACACTAGTTTAGAGAATCAGGCACAACCAAAAGTGTAGGACTACAAAAACCACTATTCTTAATCTTATATAGAGAGCAATTTTTTCCTATTGAACTTTTCATGTATGAACAAGTTGAGAGAATTAAATAATTGATTCCAAGCGGCATGTGAAATACAGTTTATTCCATTCTTTGGCAGAATTTGGCTCTTATATTTAAAAACAATGTACGGTGTTTATTTATATTTTTGAAGATAAAAAAAAAAAAAATTGTAAGTTACATCAAACTGATCAAAGTATTGAAGCGGATTGCAATCGAGAGAAGTTGAAACTATTTGATGCTTAGAACGGACCCGCGAACCAGATTATACGAAATAAAAAATATTTAAGCCCAAAAAATGTAAATTTTCTACACCCTACTTCACAAAATTTAAGAAAGCATAATTTAATCCTTTTATCGCATTTAATTTTTGTGATTTGGCTCAAATGATAAAGCAAGATCATTTCTCTAGTAATGGAAGGATTAATACAAAAAATAATAATTTTATTTCTCCATTATCAAACCTTTGTTCTAGAGTCTACACTAGTTTGGTTCCGTTCTTATCCAAAAGTATAATACTAATATAAATTTACTAAACGAAAATTGTAATCGTTTTTTGTCAGAAGAAAATTGTAAATTACTAGTATTAATGAAAGTAAAAATTAAAGAAAAAGATATTAGTATCTTCATACAAAATGACACCTGTTTACTGATGATTGGTTAGAACAAATCCATGTCAGCATTTACACAATTCCTGTTAAAATGTTTATCACTGCTCATAAAGTGCCTTTTACAGTTTCACTATTACCTTTTCTAGCAAAATAAATTGGACACAGATAGAAAGAGAGAAAAATCAGGAGTAATACTCAGCATGCCAACTCATTGCACAATGTCACCCCAAAACATTAGCATTCGGATTTTTTCCTTTCAGTTTACCATATAGCAAAGATGTTAATGATGATAATAATAACTAATTAACTACTATTAATCTTTACTCTTGATAGAAATAGAATCCCTAATTTGAATTTTAGAACATTTTGGGCTAAAGAATCCCTTCCATGAACTCAACTACTCCCCTTACAAAAAAAAGTTGATATTCTTCTTCTACTTGTGATGTATTGTATTCACATTGTGATTCTAATTTTCTAAAGAAAAATAACTGATTTAGTATGTTGTGAATGGAAACACCTGATATTTGGGGATGAAGCTGAAGCTGCTGCTGCTGACATCAATGCTAGCCATGAGAGAAGTGCCAAAATCAGAAAACGACGAACCACAACTCTCTTCGTTTCCGTTAATGGTGATGTAGGAGGAAGAAGATTGAAAAACGAGGAGAGACGAGTAAGGATCGTTAATGAAGGTCACTGCTGCTTCCCAATCCTCTTGTAACAGATTGAAAAGCTCGTCGTCATCGTCTTCTTCCATGTGCGACGGTGTTGTTTTGTCGTCGGCGTTAGGTTGAACGGAGGAGGAGGTGGCCATTGAAGAGGGAGAGTGAGTTGGAAGTTGAAATTTGAAAACGGAAAATGGGAGCATTGAAAAAGAAAGTTGTGGATGGATTTATTGGGACGGAACAAAGCGTATTATGATGGGTCCCACAGAAAATGGATTGATGCCGTTGATTTGAGTGACACGTGGATGGGATGATCTTAGAGGTTGATGTGGCGCGTCCCTGAAAGAGCGGGAATGGAAATCCACCCTCTCGTCCCACAAAGTCCGTATATGAACGCGCACATTGTACGAATTTTTGGTAACTTACTGGATCAATCGCTGTCAAAGTTTTTACTCTCTATCAATTTTTACCTATCATATTTTTTTCACCTTAATTATGATGCTTCATGCGTTTGATTTTCTAGATGTTCAACTTCAACGGATTCGAATTTGCTGTTGTAATTATTACATGCAGTAGCACGCTATTTTTAATCTCGGTTGTTAATTTTTTATCAGACGGTCAAGATTAAAAACTGTGTTTTTAAATCAATCTCGGCGATTAAAATGAAATTGGATGACCCATATACATTATTGCGGCCTGCTGTTACAACACGATATCCGATCTCAAGGGTTTTGAACACCTAAGTCAAGATTAAAAACTGTGTTTTTAAATCAATCTCAGCCATTAAAATGAAATCGGATGATCCATATATATTAATGCGTCTGCGACCTGCTGTTACTACAGGATATCCGACCTCAAGGGTTTTGAACACCTAAGTCACAAAAAAAGAATAGTAGTTAAGTTATTTAGTTTACAATTAATCTTCGATATTTGGTGAACTTATACTATATATACTATATAGTAGATAAATTAATAGGTAACACATAAAATTATAGTGAAGAGTTGATAATGGATAAACCATTTCGTTTGATTTAAAATAGTTACAATACTTTAATTAACTAATAAATATAAATTTTATGTGAATGGATGGCATAAAGTGTTTTTTGACTAAATAAAATATATTCATTCATTCAGATTAAGAATAGTACATCGATGCAATACACATTTAAAGTCGCTAAAAACAAAAATGATGGATTTGCGAACAAACTCACAGCATCCGTGTTGATAGCATAAAACGGCATATTGCAAAAGCCTACATATTTGACTATATTGAAGTCGCCGGAATATTCATGCCTCCGGATCTGTAGCGTTGAAGACACAAAAGTCATTGATTGGATCTGCACTGGATCAAACTTAATCCTTCAACCTGAAACAAATGAACACCGCACAAAGACAAGACAACAATACTCCGCACTGAGACGGGACAACAATACTCCGTACCAAGACGGGAAAATAAAAACAAACAACGTGATGAAATCACAAAAACAAACGGAAAAAAATACTAAATATATGTGAAAAATCCACTTATTTAATCAAAATAGAAAGAAAAACGATTTAGAGGGGTGATTTTAGGCCTAATTTGACCCTAAATCACTCATTTCCTGTGGATCAAGAAGAAGAGAAAAAGTAGTGATGATTTGGATGGCATAAAGTGTTGTTGGTTAATCTTCACTGTTACTGTATTACTCCACTATTTTTAATTTTTTTTAACCATCTCATTTCTAGGAAAGGGGTTGATAATTCAATGTTCGACCACGAAGTAAGTAGAGTCTAACCAAATACTCCCTCCGTCCTATATTATAAGGGAAAAATGACCTTTTTTTTTTGTCCCAAATTATAAGGGAAAAAACAACTTTCAAGAATGTTTTTTACTTATTATTATAAAATTAAATGCAAATTGCATTTAATTTTTTCTCTCTCTCCTTTTCTCAATAAACAACAACCAATCAAATTTATTTTTACATCTTCCCATGCAACTTATTTCAAGAAAAATCCACAAAATCATATTTCAAATTCTTAAGTTTTGGTTTTCTTAATAAGTGTGTTTTTCTTTTTTTCCTTTATAATATGGGACGGAGGGAGTATTATTTTTACTAGAAATAGAACTTGAGTTCACACCGAACAATTCGTTTTAGGGGAACTCATTAACCACTTAAGCTCAATATCTTAATTGTATTACTCGGCTTTTTAATTAGTCATAATCAGAAGGCATATCCTATGCCAATTTTTATTTGACCTTTCAAAGAAAAAAAAAAGTATTAAGACAAAAATAGAAAACATACAAAAGTTACAGCAGAAAAGGACATTTTATTTGTTTCTTTCTTTCTTTTATGTGAAGAAAAGAGGAAGGGTAGAAGAAACAAACGGATTGATTTGGTTATCTTTAGCTTTCAATACAGCACAAGAGACAGAGAACACATGAATGTGGAGACAATTCATCATGAGTTTTCTGAGTCAGAGATAGAAATCATAAACTAGAAACAACGAATTTCATTTGGCTTAAAATGAACCGATAATACACGACTGTCAGAGGTCTGCAAGTAGCAAAATTGGCTTTTATGGGGACCATATACCAATATACCATCCGAGGAAACTGACTTGTCCATGTCCATGTCCATGTCCATGTCCATGTTGAATTAATTCATGATCCTCTTTGTATTTAAGAAAGTTAAGTCTTCTTTCTTTGTCACATTAGCAAATCTGAAAATTATTTCCAATCCATTTCATGTATGTTTGGTTCTGCAAGTGGGAAAATTTGATTTTGAGTGAATTGATTATGACTGAAATAAATTGAAAGTAAAGTGATTTATGTTTGGACATATTAATATAAACGTGAGATAAACAATAAATTTGAATATAAAAATCAATTCTAAAATCAGAAACTACGATAGTAGAGTCGATCATGTTTAACTCGCGTCTAGAATCAATTCAACTATGAAAAAATCAAACATATAAGAATCAATTCAATACGTCAAAAATCAATTCTAGCTCCTCTAGAATTGAAACTAAACCCAAATACAGAAAATGAAACTTAAATGTTGTATTTTAATTGTATAAACATGGCAAAACATGTCTTTTAGGTCTTCTTTGTATTTAAGAAAAGTTAAGTCTTCTTTGTCATTGTTTGTTCACGGAAAGTTTTCCCAATGTGTTATGGAAGCAATTTCACATGGCAAAACATGTCTTAGGACCCAATTATTTGAATAGCTGTTTTGTGGTCTCGAATTCCTTAGTCTTTTTAAAAAAGAAAAATCAAAAAAGAAATAAAAGGGAAAAAATCCAATTCATAATACTTCGATCAATTAAATGTACGTGTATAAGGTGAGTGATCACAAGAACTTACTGCCATCCATACAGGCATGACTCAAAATTGCAAAGTTAAAAATAAAATGTTATTGACGATAATTTTTTTTGCATAATGATCTCTTTAAATATTTACAAGATGATTTGCAATTTGCCATCAAATACATTGTGTTTACAATAATAATAGTGGTACATAATCTAATTGTTTTACAAAACCCTATTCATGAAAGATGAAATGATTCCCTTCTATGACATTGTTGTCCAATGAAATTAGGATTCTTATAAAATAGAGGTTGGAAGGTTTTAATTATTTTCATTTTACCGAAGTTAGAAGGTTTTAATTAAAATATGGAAAAGGCGAATTATTGTGTTTGATGAGAAAATGAGAAACTCTTTGAGGGAAAATAAAATCACAACCTGTAAGTGTGTCATTCAACCATCTTCATTTTCAGAAACCCCAAGCAGTAGTATTATTGCTGTGGTATTCATGATATTCACCACTAAGAAATCTCATGGTGATATGACATGGTATACAAACGTAAAATGTATTTTTTTGAGCAAAATGTATGAATTTTTAATCATCCAATTTTGAATTGAATTGTTGGGCACCATTTTAATGTATAATTAAATCCCCCTCAATGAAAAATATTTTGAATCTTCTATTGTTCTAGTATATTTCACCGATGGCGTTGAAAGCAACTCTCATTTATCAATCAATTGGATCGTTACTAAATATACAGAAACAGAACAAGTCTATTGGACGAAAGTACTGTGGTTGTAGTTCAAAATGCAAACTTAAAATCCAGATCCAACCCATCTATTTAGGGAGGACCCAAATAATGCTATATATTATATATCAACCCCGGTCTTCGTTGAAATATAGAAATGCAAAGTTTCCCCACTAGAGAATCAAGCATAAAAACTAGCAATTCATAATCTTCATGAGCATTAAACATAACCAGCAAAGTCACCGATAATTTAAGAACTTAATGTTTGACCAAAATGTCTCATGTAATTTTCATTTTAAGCTATCTGCTTAGCAAAAATTTCATACAGTTTGATGTTCAATGATTAGACATACACGCCACTAGCAAGTAGAAGGAACAACGATCCAAAACCCTGTGAAAAAGATAAAGACACAAGCATAAGTCTCCAATGTTATATCAGTATCATGTCAAACAATGACAGAACAAAATAAAGTATAAACAATATGGTACATACCAAGAAGACTGATGCAACTGCTCCTGTTGCTAGCTCCTGAGAAAGGGAACGGGTTTTCCTAGAAGAGGTTGCTTCATAACTGCAAAAGACACGGCTTTCATTTGAATGATAACAAGATATAACAAAAAGATGTCAGGTGAACCATCATAATTTTACAGCACTTGAAACTCACGATAGGAAATCAGAAAACCTCTCATCTTTTTAAAGCTTCAAGAACTCACTTCATCAGTAACACATCAGGAAAATACAAACAAGACTAAGCTAATTTCAATAAACTTCTCAAGAAGCACTTGTAACTTGTAAGATATGAAATATTAAAAAAAATCTTGCAACAACTTGAGTTTTTCAAACAATAGCTTCTCGCAGGAGCTCGAATCACGAGTCTGCATCTCATTTTTTTAGGTTCTCATATAAGTTCTTTTAAAAAAATAACTCCTATAAGCTTGTAAGGACTTTTCCACAAGTGAAGAACCATAAACATATCTTAATTGAAAAACTCTCATAAACTACGAGCTAATCCAAACTAGGCCAAGTCCACCTTAAACACGCCCATCGCTAATACATGAAAAAACTAATTGTATCAATCAACTCCAGGATCACGTTTCACATGTATAACCCAGCCTTACAAAAATTCACCCATTCACGGCAAGCATTTGCTCTATGAGATTACAAAAACCCAAGTAACAAATAATGACAAACTCACCAATTTTGTTTATTTTTTTTGGGTGTTCAAAGTACAATTAAACTTTTTATTTTAAAGTGAAAACTGCACATCCTTTTTAGATCCAACAGAAGTTGTAAAAAATGCAAGATCTAATAAGCACATGACACATGCTCAAATTGATAATCTCTAAAGTCTGCAAGGAAATGAAGAAAGGAGTGATGAACTAGATCAAACATTCAAAGGTGGGATAAGCGTGGTATAATCACCTGCTGAGGTAGCACTGAGGAGGAATTATAGATTTCTGCGCAAGAGAGTGGTCATATATGCAAGCATGTAAGGATGAATTGAGGGGCAGGCTCAAACGTTGTTTGAACTCAAGAGAATATAGGCACTCTCATATCCAAAGGTGTGATAATGGTGGTGTAACAACCTGCTAAGGTTGCATTGGAGAGTTGATGTAGACTCGTTATGCAGAGAGTGGTTATAACTTATACGGGCATGTTGGGGTTGTGGGTTAGGCCGGAACTTACGAGAGCATAGGCATTATTGAATTGCCATACTTATAATTTTCCCTTCCTTTGTATTGTAAACACTGTTATCTATGTTGTCAATAGCGGCGCGACGCGTCAAAATTGGAGGCAGCCGATACAGAGTGTTGTGTGGTGTCGCGTTTGGATGATTAGTATATGAAGTATGTATTTTGATGATTGATTGGTAGTTTGATATTTATTATGTAATTTTTATTGTCCGCGACGCATCACTGAAATAGCGCCCGCGACGCTCCCCGCTACCGCGGCGCGTCAACTTTGGGGTTTCCGCTTTAACAACATAGACTGTTGTACAAGGATTTGGGTTAACGTCCAGACCCTTCAGTAAAACCTCACTTCCATTTGTGTTATGACTGTTTAGGTAACAAACAACATGCTCGTACCAGTGCATTAACTCGTTAACAACAAGTGGATAAAAGCAACTGACTCAGTTGAATAGGTATCAACACAAATTCCCTAAATTCGAAGAAATTTTACTCTGGATTGCTGGAATGGAATTATTAAACCATTCCATCCAATACCACAAAGAGATTTTCCTTTGTTCTATCATCGGAACATTAAAACTATAGTATAAAACAAATCCATTTCATTTCACATTTTATTTTCAAAATTGATAAATTACACATCCTACAATAAATTAATTAAATCTCACATCTGCAAAAACAAACTCTCACACCAAAAAGTAAAATCTGCATCCCACAATTGACACAAACTCTTGATAAAACAATTAGTAAATCTCTAAATCAAATTCAGTGTTGTTAAGGTAGAATCAAATCACGAAATCCATGCAAATTGAGTTAAAATGAGATCGGAACTTACATGAAGAAAGAAGCGGTTAAGATGAGACCGATTGCGAGTGTGAAGACGGAGAGTGTAGGGTACAGTGAATCAGGGATAGGACTCGCGATCGCTTTTGGAGCCTTACAAAGATGAAAAATAAACGCAAAATCAGAATTGAAAAAATTGAATTCAAAACGAAATTGAATGGATTATGAGAATTACCATGTGGAGAATACAAACAAACACAGATCTTGCACTGTTTTTCTGCTAAGTGTTAAACCCACTCGTTCGTTCTCACTCACACAAAACTCAGTTATGAATCTATACTTCCTTCGCCGGTCTTCTTTTCCGGTCAACTTGTTTCTATTTAACAGATTTTGTTTGTAATAAGCCCAACTTGCAAGGCCCAGATATTTGTTCGACACCCCCCACTTTTTTACTAACATATGTACTTCTTTTGTACAGTTTGGATACTCTCTAGGTATCTGAACCAATCCAAAAGTAAAATCGTAAACCGAACTAATTTAAACTGAAAATCGTAAAAAACCGCATTTATTTTAAATCATACGGATTATTTTTCTTCTAAACCGCGCGGTTTGGTTTGGTTTGCAGTTTTTATTTTAGAAAATTGAACCAAATCAAACCGTAATACTTAACTTAAATCTATCAACTAGTAGCAATCAACCTATTACTTAGTCCAACTTAGCAAGTCAAACCGAAATTGAGTCCATAAAATAGTAGGTTGTCTAAACATATTATTTAACGCGATCCAAAATAATATTGTTGGTATTAAAAATAAGTTCTTATATATATATATATATGTGCAATTTCTATATAGTATGCATATTATATCATGTAAACAATAAGATAAATTAAAATTTGCTATGTTTATTTTGTAACAAGTTGGTAATATTGTCATATTTTTCATATCGCAATAAACCGCACAAAACCGAATGAATCCTAACCGCATTGTTTCAGTTTGGTTTGGATGACTTTTCAAAAATCAACCGAATCAAACCGAACTGCATGCATTTTTAGCTCGCGATTAGGATGGTTTTTATGCTCAAAACTGAATCAAACCACACCCCGATCACCCCTACCTCTCTATTCTCAAATGAAGATTGGTGTAATATTTAGAGCATGTTTAATGACATCCAAAACATAAAAAATAGAGATTTTGGTGTAATATTTAGAGCATGTTTTGCCAAGACATTAGCAATCTCATTAGTTTCTAAGACATGAATCCAAACAATCTAACCAGTATCATCATAAACTTGAATCTGATGATATCCTCTACTCTAAATAAGTTTCATGCCATTAAAAATACTCCAGAGTTCTGCTTCCAGCACCAAGCAAACATATCAAATTTAGCTAGATAGCCAAAAAGGAATCTACCATGTTCACCTCTCACAATACTCCCACAAGCAGCAGGATGACTAGGATGGTTATTACATATATATTTGTATGCTAGGAAAACATGGTAAAATATAAATATACAAAAATGTTCAAAGTAAAAAAAAAAAAGATAAATATCATATCTATATATTTTGTTTATTATTATTAATATACATCCATGCATCTCTAGTTAAGAGATGAGAGCAAACAAAAGTGAGTTAAGCAGAGGACTGAGTGAAAGCCTCTTGTCACAAAACCAGTGAAAACAATATTCCACAAATTAGAAAGTAAAAAAAAAGTAGTTCAATTTCTCTATGGTAACATAGTCATTACTCATTACTTGATCATATAGTTTCATGTTCACAATCACTGACACTGCCACCAGAAAGCCTTCTCATTATCTCCCATAACTGTTTGCTTCTTCCATTTCCCATAGGGCCTGAATAAGACTTTCTTCTAAATGTTTCATACTCCATTCTTTCAACTCTACTCGGTGAATTGAAAAATTCTGAGGCTGATAAGCCTCTTTCAATATCATCAACAGATAAATCCTCATGCTCTTGGTTAGAACTTCTTGAACCATCATCTTCTTTTGCTTCTTCACATTCATTGCATACAAGTTTTAAAGCCTGAACAACTTCACTCATGAATGGACGGTTCGATACTTCTGATTGCACACACATTGAAGCAATGGCTGCTACTTTTGCCACACAATCGAAAGGGACATCGCGTCCTATAGATGGATCTATAATTACTTCCAGTCCTTCTTTATTTGTGAGAAATGGACGAGCCCAAGCAACAAGATTCTCTTGACCAGGAGCTTGTGACATGTCTATAGGTTTTCTTCCTGTCAAAAGCTCTAGAAGAACAACACCATAGCTGTAAACATCACTCTTAACAAGAAGGTGACCTGTCATTGCATACTCCGGAGCCACGTAACTGAATTCATTTTTCAAAATCATATGAATCAGGAAATGCATGATTGTGAAAATCAACTAGAAAAGAAAGAAAGTTTCAAGTTTCAACCAAATGCAGATATTACCATGCACTTAAATTCAGTAGTTGTTATTAAGGATTAAATATTTCATGTATCCTCTAAAATTTTGTCGTCTTTGTGGAATCATTTGGAAGAAGTCGACTTTGAAGAGGTTAGTGTACTAGTTAAGATGTGATTTCAGAAGATACCTCCTCTGATCTTAAATATAAGCAAAGAGGTACTTGTATTGGGTCCAAATTATATCTTTTTACTTATATTTAAGATCGGAAGGAGTAATTATTTTGGGGCACAGCCAAACGGCATGAGGGTGAAGAGAAAATGGTTTGTAAATTTGTAAAGGAAACAGACAGATGGAAAACAAAATTCACAAACCAAACACGCTCTAAAAAACTTCGTACCCAAAAGTTCCCACAACACGTGTTGATATGTGTCTATTTTCCTCATCTGTAGCGGTCCAGGCCAATCCAAAATCAGATACTTTTGGACTAAAATCATCTTCCAACAATATGTTGCTAGACTTGAAGTCCCTATGTATAACACAAGGACTTGAATCTTCATGCAGATAAGCTAAACCACGAGCTGCACCGAGAGCTATCTTCATCCTAGCACCCCAATCAAGTGTAGACTTTTCCCTATCAACCCCTATGACAAGACCAAATAAGATAAAAACATTATATTTAAGAACTCAAAGCCTGTTTGAATTAGTTTACTTCAACTTATGTACCGGAATAAGCACTTGTGAGACTAGGGACAACTTACGTAAACAGCTTATGACATGCACAAAAGATGTTTTCTGCTTATTTCCATAAGTTCTCCAAAATAGCTTATGGAAACAACTCATAACTTATATGAAAACAGTTTGACTTTATTTTCATCTTTTGGTGTAGAAATAACTTATACATTAGAACTTATTAGTGTTTATGCTTTAAGCCCTTAATTAGGTTGTTTAACAAAAAGAAGATTCAAGTACCATGTAAATGAGATTCCAAGCTGCCATTTGGAATAAGTTCATAAACCAAGCAGCGGAAGCTGTCCTCTTCAGCACATATACCAATCAACCTGACCAGATTTCTATGATGAAGACGACTAAGCATCTCAACTTCAGCTAAGAATTCACGATCACCTTGATGATCCTCCCTCCTTTTTAGAACCTTGACTGCCACTTTTGTCTCGTCTCCGAGGACACCACTGTAAACAAGACCAAAACCACCTTCTCCAAGTATTCTTGAAGCATGAAAATTATCAGTAGCTTTCTCAATGTCATTCATACTGAAAGTCTTAGCAGACACTGTATAAGCAGCAATGCTAGATTCAAACAAAGAGGAAACTGAACCAATCCCTCCGTCTCCAATTAATGATCCAGTAGCAGTAACTGTGAAATTCATAAAACCATAAGAAAGGGGCTATACATTAAATGATAAATCAAACCGTCACAATTATTATGCGGTGAGAAACATAGTTTTCTATTTGTAGATATAGCATTGTTTTTAATTATCAAACATCGAGACAAAGGAATAAGCTTGTAGTAAAATGCACTAGCTAATTCACCTGGTTGTATTACCTGATGCTTTGGTAAGAGAAGGATGTGAAAGTCGTGAAGTCGATGTTGTTTGACTAACATGAACTCTGAATTTGAACATGACATAGGCAGCAGCTGTACATAAAACAAATGCTACAAAAACTGAAACAGCAACAATGGCAATAAAGCCTTTGCTAAGATCGCCTCTATTCTGCCTCTTCTGTATGTCAACTCCAATGGGCTTTATTGTCCTTCCATTATTGCCATCAGAGAAATAAGGACCACCATCTATCATGCTAATGCTTGAAGGTGGTAAAGGAGGAGAAGGAGGTAAACCTGTATAACAAAATAATCGGATACAATAAAATTTCTCACCAAAGAAATCAGAATCTGAGAAAAACGGTTAGACCCGAAATTGACGTTTATATATACCTGGATAGTTCACATATAAAACATCATAGTATCCAAAGTAGGAGCCTTTAATAACAACCTTTTTATGCCAAAACCTGTCAGAAATCATAGAGGATGTAGTATTATCAAACTTCTCCCCAAGTGGCACTAAATCAATAAGGACTACGGTTTTATCAGGTTGCTGGTTTGCTGCATTGGCTCCCGTAATTCTAACTTGACTTCGCTTCATCAAAATCCCCCCGGCAAGTTCAGAAGCCAGCTCCGAGACCAAAGGGAAGAAGGTATACAGAGAAACGCTAAGGCGAAGACCGACTCGCATGGGCCAAACACATCTGCAAGGTTCTCCAAGAGGAGAAGTTACATAAGGCTCTGTGCAGACAGTAGATAAACAATCTGTAAAACAAGTAATCAGAAATGCCTTTTATTTACTCCCAGTTGTCATCAAATAAATATCTAAGTAATAAGTTTATGATATTAATATAGGTACCTGAGTTCAATGGTAGTGGAACATGATGTCTTTGTCTACCTGATGGTGATAATGAGGGAGGAATTGCTCTATCTAGTGTAAAATAAAAATTGGTTATATATTCAGTTGCAGCAAAGAACTCCATTTGTGACACAATTTAATAAATCAGTCGGGTAGTGCAGCAAACCTGTTGAAATGGGAGGAGAAACCATATACGATGACGCAGGAGCAGGGATGGTAATTACGTGTCTTGAATGATGATGTTTATAATAATTTGAGGCCGCAGGTGTCAATGCAGGAGAATGTATTACATGTGGTAGTGGCTTTGGTGTTTTGTACAAAGGTGCAGCAATCGGTGCTCTTCCATTTCCCGGATTGATGATTCTTGAAGGAGTGGATATGGGAGGGGGAATATATGCTGCACCACATATATACTTATTTGTTAAATAAGTATCCATGAATTGAAATATGATTGCACAATGTCATTTGAACATAATCAACATACAATAGGTTAAAACAGATACAAAGGTTGAACACTTTAGAAGAGATTCAAGAAAAACAAATAAATAGACTTTTCATTATCAAGGTACTACCTGAAAATTGAGTGCTACAGTTGTATAACTGAATACAAGTTATGAATAAAGACATACCTCGGGCAGTTGGTGTTGAGACAGGAGGCCTAACAACAGGAGCTTTCCTTGGTGGTGGACTTGCTTTTACAGATGGCGGTGATAATGCTATCGGAGAGTGAGAGAATGGCCCTGGACAATGAAAAAACATACATTTGAGTCAGGTGATCCCATAATTATTTAATGAATCAAGGGAATGAGATTACCATTGTGTACTGTTGTAGAGCTAGGAGAAATGGTGCTATGTGAATCTTTTTGGTGGGAAGAACCAGGTGTTTTAATAGGGGATGGATACACATGTAAGTTTTCTGGAGATGGGGATATAACAAATCCTGAAAGAAGTTAACAATGTATCAAATACTTGTAGAAACTAACAAGACAAAAATTTCAACTCAGCGGCAAGAGTTTGACTTTGTAACCGTAAGAGACAGAGTTCAAATCCTCGAGAATAGTTGTAATGTCAGTAATTCCGTGAGAAAAGAAAGAAAATAATGAAAACTTTATGAGCAAGCTCAAAATTGACAAAGATATGACTGATTAATCAAGGAAACACATAGATTCACTTCAGCATTAATTTGACATCTTGGAATGTTGATAAGTATTTCGATATATTTCTTCTGGTTGATTTTGATGTGTGTTTGGATCTGGAAAAAATATTTAATGATATCTGTCCAATTGAGGATAATATTTTGCTAGAATCCATATTTTTCTTCAGCAGCTTGTAATATCTTCAATATATACTAATCAAATTTGATTTTGTTAGCAATGCATGTCTAGGTTCTCTAGAGTATATATTATCATTAACATTGTAAAGACTTAAAAGAAAGTATGCTAATCAAGTACTTATTATAGCTTAAGTAAAAGTGTTTTTCTTATGTAACAATCTTTAGAAAAGGTTAAAAAGGTGAAGATTAAGCAAGCAAGCACCTACCTTTGGATGCCACAGCAAAGCCAAAGATGATGCAGAACTTTAACAGCTGCAACATCAGTGCTAAAACCATATCCATCCCATTCCAATATCCAAGGATAGCCTCTTCAACAATGATTCATACAAATGATTTTGAAGTTGGAATACAGAAGATGCAAAGAACTAAATGAGGTTAAATTGAAGAAGGACCACATATAGTTACAGGCATAACATATGTCTTGCGAAAATACTGTTTATGGAGAACAAACCAGAATTGTTTTAGGTGTAAAGGACAAAGAGCCAAAACATATGTCTCTTGTGAAAATGAGCACTGGCATTAGCAGAGTTTAGAAATTTCCACGTGATGAAAGGGTAAAAGTTGTTGAACTCCGTTTCAATAAATTAGTTAATAAAATGAAGTTAAAAATTGATACAAGAGCGAGGAGAAAAACAATATTACATGTGAATTCACAGTCCATACACACTAAGGAACCTCAAGAATTTTAAAAGATGGTTTATAACAAATGGTTTCTTTCTTCAATGAGAGAGAGGTTACTTATTGTATGTTTGGTATTGCGGTGTGTTTGCCGAATCAGCCATTGCATGATTTTGCAAAAGCTATTTCAACAAATTCACCATAATATCAATCTTGTACATATTTTTATTTTACTTTTTACATTAAAAATGATTCAAGAGGTAGTATTGCTTTCTCTCTAAACACCACTTAAATGTGAGCATAGAACCGAATTTATTAATGTTGGTATGATCACACCATAAATGTACTTTTACATTTATTTATATTATTCTACTAATATTCAACAGGAATGTTAGGTTAAAGAGGTGCATGGCATTAATTAATAAACATTTATCACTTCAATTAAGTGGAGACCGGTTGCCTAGTTGCTTTTCTCCAATTTTGGTAGCTTCTGTTGGCCATCTTGAGACAATGATTCATTTGATAAGGGATAACAAGAAATTTCATGCGCCTCACACCACCAAATAAAAGTATTCTTGAAATGTTATATTTATTTATCACTTTATAAATATTTATTAATTTAACAGTATTAGTCTAAAAATAGTTTGTCAACATTGGTAAAGATAAATCACATATGCAGCCTATGTAAATAAAGATGAAGATTTGAATAAAGTAATCTATCAATTTATATATCCCATCCCATTCGAGTTGGGGGAATAAAATGGGAGTTGGTGAGAAAAATCCATGGCTCTTTTTGGCAAATACAAGTGAAAAATGTGGCACCCGTGACTTCCCTTACAATGGATGGATACAAAGCAAAACTCACGGTTTTTCTTCACCTGTCAGCAATATCAAAACAATAGCATTTTAGCTTATTTTAGTTCTTGAGGAGACAAAAAGACAACAGACAGATAAGAGAAAAAGAGGGGGGTCACGAGAGTAAAACAAAGGAAGCCCAGCTGGGTTGTCAGACACAAAGGAAAGGAAGGACAGTGCGTATTTGACGGCTACTACTTCCCCAACAACAGCCAATCACCGTGTGAATGCGATTGTCTACTTGTTTACCTTCAATTGATCATATTTTGATTTCCTAAAACAGCTGAAGTTTTAAGACAACAATAAAATGTTTTAAAGGAAGATCAAAGATTATCTTATAGTCCTTTGTTGTTTGGACACTAAAAATACAAATGAAAAAGAATAATTAAATTAAATCAAATAAAATAAATACCAAAACAACTATTTTCAACGACAAAGAATCAAAACAACTAGCTTCTACAGAGCTGAATTTTCATAAACAGGTTGAAGCCAAGGCAAATGCAAGCACAAATCTTGCGAACTATACATTTGTAAGCAAATTATAGGAACTTGCGCTAGGCAAATGCAAGCACAAATTTGAAAGGATATTGATTCCTTGTTAAAGATGAAACATTTCTTCATTCTTACGCAACAACCTCCCGGTCTCTCGAAACAAATATGAATATCTTAACTTACATAAAGCAGATGCAAATCCAACTGTTTCAAAACATGAATGTGGCAGCTGCTTGTTGACCAGCGTATAAAGCCTAGGTGATAGGATAGCTACTTCAGCTTGGCCATTCACCGCCTGGAAAATATGCAGAATGCCAATACCAAAGTTTGAGGTGTCCATACAATGTGCATATATAGTCACACAAAAGTTGCCATTCAGATTTAGAGACACGCTTCAGGAAGCCCGTATATAAGGAAAGTGAAGCTCACAGCTGGAACCGCTGATAAAAGTGACCGATTGAAATCCTGTAGGACTATCTTGCATCCTAAGCACCAATTCATGGGATTAAATCATGGTAAAATCAGTTGGTTCCAAAATAACCAAGCAACAGAAAAGTGATGATTGAAAAATTACGCAACAAATATACACCTTAGTTGAAATCCTGTGCTCCAAGCGATTGGGCATATGTAACTGATAGATGCGCTGAGTCAACAGAATAATCACGGTATGCACTGTAAACACATAATTTAATATATGAACACAATCAATGGTTTGGATCATATTCTTGAAATCGGTCCTTGAAATCTTCCACAATTTTCATCTCTTCATCTTTGTTATGTTTACGATTCCTCCAATCTGCATTATCTGCCATGTTAAGCAACCCCGCCAGAACCTGATTCATTTTTCAAATTTAATTAACTCTTGCTGATAAATACAGTAGGTGTAAACTTATAAAAAAAAAAATCTAATCATTGATGACCTCTACCAGAATAAATAATGGTTAAGACATGCTACTACAGTCTCAAATATAAGCAAAAAAGAAGTCATATTTGGTGATCTAAAATAAAAGCAAAACCTAACTAACATCACTTTATTAAATGCTACTATTCTGTAACCAAAAAAAAAATGCTACTATTCTCAAGATACCATTAAATGAAACATGTTTTCATACAAAATTGAATGAAAAGAAAGGGTAATTCAGGAAATACAGTTATTATTTTTTATTACTTCAACAAAGTTAAATACTCCCTCCCGTCTCTTATAAGCAAATTTTAACGTTTTAGATTAATCTAATTAGTAATGTATCTAGTCTATATTATGAACCTAATACATTAATAATTGAATGAACCTAAAAAGTGAAAATTTGCTTATATATGCGACCGGAGGGAGTAGGTTAATCACTATTCTTAATATATTGTAGTTAGATAGTTAGTTTTTCTTATAGGTTGACACATTTCTGTGCTCCCTGAGTATTTCACTTTTAGAAGGCTACCTCACGTCCAAATTGGACAGGAAATGTCTCTTTCTCGTCAACATGGTGCAACAAAATTGTACCTCCTGGTATTTCAGCATAGAACAAGCTTGAATTCCCATCAATTTGCGTCTTCAAAAACTTTCTTCCATCAGAAATACTATCAACTGAGTTGCAATGAAAAACATAAGAATGCAACGGAAACCCAAAAAATAATGTAGGTAATTCCCAGACTAAATAAATTGAAGAATTATTTTCAAGCCAAATAAATAGTCAGTGAAGATTGGTAACAGGGTAATGAAAAACAAGGAAGTTAAGGGGGGATAAGGGTTATGGAGAACTTAAGGATCCAGGTATGACAAGTACGGCATAAGCAATGAAATACAAAACCTGCTTACATTTCTTTGTCACAAATTTAAATTCCAACTTTTGTGCAGCTAAGTTGAATGCTTTTTCAACCATAGCTGCTTTGGAAGATGGAATGGGAATGACCTGCATAAAAGAAGATTGTCAATGAAAGAGAGAATATAGAATTACAGTGAATCACTTAAAAGTTGAACTTAATCAACAAGCAAGGGAAAAAATTAACTCAATTGAGAAGCTACTACTGTTAGAACTGAAAATAGCTAATAAAAAAATGACAAACAGATTGGATGCCAAATGTGGAATTAAGCAAATTATATAAGGGGAAAGTGGACAACCATGAAAGGTATGGAGGAAAGCGCTCATTAAACAAACAAAATGCAAAGAGCATTTCCTACTACGGGTTTCAACTACTTTGCAACTAGTACAATAACTTCTTTTACCTGAAGATTGGCGTGAGTGCCACGTATGGAAGCCCACTCAAAAAATATGACTTCTTTTTCTTGGTTCTTGAAATATCTCTTGAGACTGCTCTGAAACCTTAAGAGCTCAGCATCAGATTCAGAAGACAAAAATAAAGTATTTGGCATATGCTCAACAGGTATTATCAGCACATGGTCTTCAACAAGTGGACCTTTAGCCAGTGCTAGATAGTAATTTTCCCCAATGCTTATGATTAAATGTGACTCCACACTGGGGCTTGACAAGCAAAACCAACATTCTCTTGACCTGCAGTTGTATTGTAGAATTTGTCAAGGGCAAAAAGCTTTGAAGTTCAACTAAACAGGGATAAATCAAATAAACAAAGATGAGGAATAAAAAAACCAAAATTAGTTACCATGTGAGTATTAACATAACCGAGAAATTCACTTAACAAGAATCACTAAAATAACAGAATGTACATTAACTACAGAATATAATTAATCAGGAAACAGACCTGCTAGACCTTGTTTTTTCTGATCCAGGCTTCCTGGAAGGATGCTTATCACCTTCATCCTGCAAGCTGTGCCTAAAGCGGCAATCTGGAACCCTTTCACATTTTCCTTTGTTCAAAAAATCAAAACAAACACCTCTCAAGCAGTGCTCCCTTGCATCTGTGTCATGTCGAAAATTGCATGTCTCTCCCCGTGGACAAGAGTCAGAAGATACGAATTTGAAACACAAAGCGTCATATTTCTGTCGCTTTTGTGAAACATCATATCTCCAATGTTGAGAATCAGAGATATCGTCACTGGATCTCTTTACAGTATCCTTTGGAGAAGCTTTTTCCTCCGCAGATGTGTATGGTGATAAGGTGGTATTTGTGGTTTTCATGGCAATCTCAGTTGAAGACATGGTGGATGCAGGTGTTGGAGAAAGTGCATGAATAAATTTCTGAAAAGCAAAAGTGGCCAAAATTTTACAGCAATGGAAGCATATGTTTTACAGAGAGAGATACATAAAGGCAGGTTTATTTTCTCCATAGGAAAATAAGTACTATTTGAAGTTTGGTATTTAAGTATCGCAAATGCTAACAAGTGCCCTTGAAAAGTGTGCATTCAATACCTTAGAAGTATAAATTTTAGTTTTTTCAACACAAAACTCTAGTTTTATTTCCCTTTTTAGTTCCTTAAGAAGTGCCCTAAGGGCACTTGTTAGCAAGACCCTTTAAGTATTTATAAGGTTAAGTCCTGTCCTCCATCCCTTCTCCAGAAAGTCCAAAGATATGTATACAAAAAACAACTGGTGACACAAACAGATGAAGATATTTCGCATAACAACTCATGGACATTCCTCAAAAGAACGAATGTAGAAAAATTAACAACTATGGTCATAACAAGAATCATCACATTGAAGAACAAACAATTAGAAACTGCTGCCATATGAAAATGTTAAAGAAATTTTAAATTTTGATCAAATAAATAAAATCAACAACAGAGTTATATGCTAAAGAATAGCCAAACCTGCTTATCTCTATTTCCAACAGATGCAAGCCCTATGAAACGTGTAACATGCACGGCATCAACATTGGAATATGGTTCACGGGCATAGTATATACCTTTAGAGCCAGCGATATGATAGCTACCAAAAAAAACAGGAAAAACTGTTATGATCAAAGACCAAGCTTTCACAAAGAGTATAAGAAACTAATCCTAATCTAGTGAATGATTTAACCTCCAATAGGCAAGATCTTCACGAAACCCCCCACCAAGTTTAATAATTTTAATTAATTTCCTAACAATGAGTCCAATTAAAGCCCATTTTCTTTTTACCGCTTGTGAGATTGCCATTCCCAGTTATAAGGATTGCAAATATAACCTATAACAAATATAACATTTGTCCCTAAATAAAAGTCTCTTTTAACCAATTCACAAGAATTAAGAGAAGCAAGTAATTTTGTTATTTACATTAAATTTATCAACAATGTGTCTTGATTTTTCAAATTTGCCCTTGATTATTGTGATTCATATTTTCAACTGAATAATGATTTTCCCAGGTTTTTAAATAATTATGGGTAATTTTGTTTAAAAATAATCAATGCATCTAGCCATTTAGAAATAGAAAGGGAAAACAATTCAAGCAGCTTATATTTAGTAACAAAGGTAATATATGGCAATACTTTCAAAATACATTCAATTGAACCAAAAATCTGAGAGCATATCTTTTTGAAGCTAAAAGTGCACAATCACCAAATACTATGGAATCAAGATTATGCATACAATTTTGTTTGTTAAATAGAATATTCGTAATTTGTTTATCACTATTGTGGTTGCATGTGAAACATTCAGCATGAAAATGTAGTTGATCCTTTTTTGTGTGTTTGACAGGAGGAACATAAATAATCAGACAAGGGATTGTGAGATATCTATCCGAAAATTACCGTGGCTTAATCTCTTGTACTAACTCTGATATGGTTGAATCACTGCCAGTGGAATCTGATAATCCAGTAGGAATATCTGAAGCAACTGCTCCATTTGTGACCCCACTTGGCCATTCATTAGTAATAATGAATCAAGGAAATCAACAAACAGATTGCGGCGTAGAAAACAAGTTACATTAAGCCCAGAATACAGTATAACTGAGAATAATAAAGAATTAATTCACATTGATACAAGGATATGTCAAGAACAAATCAACAACTCCAGGTTCTTCAGCTATCGCACGCAGAGCATCAACATCATCTTCACTGTAAGTTCCAAACTGCTGAACATTCGACGATTTCCTGCCAGATAAATAGGTGACAGATAACTCTGCCCAAAAGTACAACATGTAAGAGAACAAATTCAATTCCCAATAAGTATTGCACGGCTGATAGACAAGCCAGGAAAAAAAGCCATTACCAACCATTTACAAAGTGATCGCCAAAACTAATCCCTAGATCATGTCATTTCTAAGTACTATAGTCTATATACTCTAAGTTGGAGCATCATTTGTTTGGCTCGTGTAGCTTCTCGTCTTCTGTTTGTATGAGGTTTTTAGGTGGCTAGGAGTGGTCATTATTTTGCCAGCCGATCTATCCGTCTTGCTTCTCTACTTTATCTCTTTTGGTTTCCGTAAAGGGAAAAAGTTGTTATTATTGGTTTGGCATGCAGTTACGTGGTTAATTTGGGTGGCGAGGAATGACTCCATTTTCAAGAACGAGCTTCTGGAGGCGGGGCGGGGGAGTTGGTTGATTACATTAAAGTTCTCTCTTGGAAATGGTTTTTAGCCAAAGGAAGGGGGGGTTGTCCTGTTAGTGTTATGAGTGGTGTATGAATCCTCTTTATTAGATTCTTAGAGAGCAGGGTAGGTAGTATTGTATGAGTTGCTGTGTTTAGACAGTTTCGGCTTCTTACTTTTTTCTTTTCAACTCTCAGTATTAGGCTGGCTGTATCTCTGGTACCCCTAAAAAAATACTTCTTTCTGGTATTAATATTATTTGCTCTTTTGCTGGTAAAAAAAAAACTCTTGTGTCTACTACGATGCACTGAAGCATAATCAACAATTAAGGGTCTATTTGGATTGAATTATTTGAGTTTATCTACTAACATAAGCACTTATGATACTGTTTGGGAGAGCATATGAAAACTACTTATGACATGTCCATAATTTGTTTCCAACTTATTTCCCTTAGCTGTCTAGGATAGCTTATGAAAACAGTTTGACTTAAGTTAATACACAAGCCCTTATATGATAATTGCTTATGCTATGAGCAAATTAAGTTGTTTATCCAAACATACCCTAAAGCAAAACACATTTCCCAATCCACACTTAGATACTCACTCAATAGACTTATATATTCTATGCAGGCACAAAAAATGAACAAAATGCGATCCTAACACGTCAACTTCGGAAAATTCAAATTAGCAATTAAAATTTCTGCGATGCATTCTACAGAATAACATTGAAATTGAAATAGAATTTTACAATTTTACTTGAAAAAATAAAACAAAGCAAAAGCATACCGAAGAGGTTGAATTTGCCACTGCCTTTCAACCAAAACAAATTATCGCAAACCTTCAAGCCGTCCATCTTGAAACCACGGTTAGCAGAATCCTTAGAAGCCGCCAACAAGATTTTAGGGGCCGCGACACCGTAATCGCCGATGAAGTAAGTTGGGAGGGGAATGGTGGATCCACCTTCAATGTATGCCATGAACTCATCAAGCAGCTCCGGTGAGTCAGGGAAGAATTGTCCAACGCACAAGAGCGCGTCGAATGGACCCGCTGATTTGTTAACCTAAATTAAGATTCATTCAAAGGAATCAGTGCAATTCATTCAAAACAAAACAAAACCCTAGAGAGAGAAAGAGAGATACCGATGAGACGCGCTTGAAGAGTTGGTTAAGGCGACCAAAAACGTCGCCGCAGAGAAGGATTCGAGGGGCCATAACAAGCTTTGATGGAAATGGAGTCAGTTTGGGTGCACTGTAACTTTCAAGGATTGTAGCTATCGATAAACCTTTCAGGATCGTAGGCTTTAATGCAGTTTTGATCCCTCTATTTTGAAAAACTTAAACTTTTGATCCTATATTTTAAAAGTCAACTTTTTCATCCCCTATTTTGAAAAACTTGAACTTTTGATCCCCAACTCATTTTGGTCAAATTTGTGATGATGTGTCAACCACATTGATGACGTGGCAGTGTCTATGTGTCAATCTCATATTTCATATCATTATTTTTTTTTAAATAAAATATTATGTATTAAAAGTATTAAAAAATTAAAATAATTAATTAATAATAATTAAAAAAAACAGTAAAATTAACCTCTATAAATATATATGATTAAAAATCAATAAATTATCCCAATATATAATTAAAAATCAGTAAATTATTCAAATATATAATTAAAAATCACTAAATTGTCCAAATATATAATTAAAATTCAATAAATTACCAGAATATATAATTAAAATCACTAAATTGCACAAATATATAGTTAAAATCCAATAAATTACTCAAATATATAATTAAAAATCACCAACAACAATCCAATTCTCATCATCATCATCTACATTACTCTCACTAGCAACATATTCAGAATCATCCTCACTTAAGTCTTTAGGTTCCTTTTCACTTACTCCCGATTCTTTTTCCCTTGTTTCAGTCTGTTTCTCTGATGGTCTATACAAACAATAATAAAACACTGACATATAAAACCCTAGGCATGTTTCTTTCAAAATGGAATCAAACACTAAAACCCTAAACATTTTTTTGTCCACCACCACTATTAAAATAATAGCAACAAAGTAACAATGAAGGACCATAACTTTTATTAAAAGAAGACAACTGAAAGAGACGATACGGACCATAACAACTACTAAATTAAGTGTCTGTCAAACAAAAAATTACTAAAATAAGTGAATACCACAAACATATCTCATACAATAATTCATGTTTTCCATCTTCTTGTTCAACTTTGCGATGGCTTCAGAATATTATCTTGTAAAGCGAGCGTAATGATGAACACGAGCGGATGATGAATCAAACAGAAAATTGATAACATGCAGATGAATGATGAACACGAGCGTGATGATGAATCAAAGAAGATGAAAGATTGAGACAGAGATCGTCGAAGATGGGTGGCGCTAGGGTTCCATGATTTGGGAATTGGGTTACTATTTGTGCGTGTTTGAATCTTCTGCAATTCTTCCCTTTTGATCATCTGCGTTTTTTAATTATTGTTAATTATTTAATTAATTATTTTATTGTTTTAATATTTGATTTAAAGCTTTGATCAACAAAAAAATTTGATTAAAATATATTGTTTTAATATTTGATTTAAAGATTTGATCAAAAAAAAAAATTGATTTAAATATATTGTTTTAATATTTGATTTAAAGATTTGATAAAAAAAAAACTGATTTAAAAAAAATTAAAACATAATATTTTATTTAAAAAAATAATGACATGGAATATGAGGTTGACACATAGACATTGCCACGTCATCAATGTGGTTGACACATCATCACAAATTTGACCAAAATGAGTTGGGGGATCAAAACTTCAAGTTTTTCAAAATAGGGGGTCAAAAAGTTGGCTTTTAAAATAGGGGATCAAAAGTTCAAGTTTTTCAAAATAGGGGGATCAAAACTGCATTAAAGCCTTTATTTTTTGAAACTCAACGTCTGATAAAAATAGCGGTTAGCTGATAAGCTAGTTTATAGCTTATAGGTGATAGCTTATAAGCTAATTGAAGTGTTTGGTAAAATTAGCGGTTTAACCAGCTGATAATGTAAAATTACTTGAAAGGGAATTTTCAATTAATAATAAAATTTATATGAAATAATATTTAAGATATTTGGACTTTAATAATTTAAATTTATCAATTCAATACATCTTTTATATATTATTTATTATTATTATTATTAAAAATAATTATTTGAAAAAAATGTTTTAAATGTATTTACATTTCAATTTTTACCATTTATAAAAATATAAAAAGTAAATGTATGTTACAGTAAAATATATATAATACGTATATATAAATTATTTTATTGTAAAATATATTTTCATTTCAAATTTTATACTTTATAAAAAAGATTAAACATAATGGTTTTGATATCAAATACAAAAAAATAAAAAGAGAGGTGATAATAATAATATAAAGATGCAGGACGTTGTACGAAAAAAAAAATATGCTTCAGCGTTTATATATAGGTATTACAACATATATAGTAGTAAAAATAAAGGTAGGCACAACATATCTATTTTGATTTAAATTATATATAATATAATAAATTATAAAGGATAAAAATGGATTTAAGATAAAATTATAAGGGCAAAAAGGTAAGAAAATATGACAAACTATAAAATCAATTAAAACTTAGGGCTTGTTTGTTTTTAAAATAGATTATATAAAATCGTTTTTAAATATTACAATTTTTTAGGCAATCAAACTTAGTGCATTTCATTCATCATTCATACTAATAGTTTCAATACAAGGCAGACAATAATCAAATACCTTGGGACTAACAATTAAGCGAGTTGTTTGAGCAAGATCATGAGTTACTCGGTTGGTTTGTCTCCTAACATGATTGATCTTACAGTTCTGAATCAAATTTAATAAATTTTGACACAACTCAATAATTTTTTACTAAAACTCAATAATATCAACATATAAAATAAACATGCATTATTCAATATCAAAATTTAGTTAAAATCGCAATGCTTTTAAAAAATTGTATTTTAAAAATTATTTGTATAAAAATCTATTTGAAACTGATTTTTTGAAATCTTGATTTCCAAAAAAAGTTTCAATAAAATGATGAAATATCTAAAAAACACATTTTAAGAAAAACTATTCAAACTAAATTTTCATTTGAACCTTTTATAAAAAAAAAATTGTAATTTTTTTTACACAAAATTAAGTAACACTATAAAAATTATTTTAAAAAACAAAAACAAAAACAAAACAAACTGACCCTAAGTTTGATTTATTTTTTTATTTTTTTTGGTAAAAAAAAACTTAGTTTGATTGTGAGGAACCCGATGATCAATTGTGGATGTTAGAAGTCCCACATTGCCTAGAGATGTGGCAAATATAGCCTTTATAAAGCAGTGCAAATCTCAACTCTAAAGCTAGTGCAAATAAGGCCGGAGGGAGTATATACAATGAAAATATAGCCTTTAAGTTTGGCCAAATTGGTTTTGGTTGGATCTAACTTCAATTACAAATTACAAAGGAAAACAAAAACCAAGTACACACGTACTTGCACATGTGACATCCAACTTTTGAAAAAGTTGATCATCCATATGTTACGTATTCTGTATATTTTCTGCCTTTGTGAGTCATTATTCTTAAATCTTAAAGTGTTTAAATTTGAAATGGAAAAAATTCTAAATATCTTAGAGAATTACAAGCACTTTATGATAAGCAAAGAGCAGTGTCACTACTACTCACGAGTCACAAGAAACTTCCGATTTTCTCACTCACGTCAGTCACGTGGTTCAACCGTGTTATATAGTTTTTTTATTACAAGCTGTTTTTGTTTTTGTCTTACCCTCATTCTTGTCTTTCATGTTCGTGGTAACAATACAAGGAAAAAGTTTAATTAAGCTTTATATGCATTGGAATGGTTGATATGAACGTGACTATGCGGGGGATGTGCATAGGTCTTGTGTTATAACATGCAAACGTCGATTTTCCCATATATTAAGAAAGTTCAAATGCTTAAAAGTTTCTTGTATTGCCTACTTATATATTGTATATATTGTTGGGGGAGTACAGGGGAGCTCGGGAGAAATAATGGGTCAATGCTCCAGAATCTTAAAGAGAGAGACGTCACATCTCCACCCAGAATCTTAATGCATTAGGTTAATGGGTCACCTTTCTTATAAATCCAACATTCTTCCATACATAGTCGATGTGAGACTTTATCACTCACACTCAGTGGCGGAGCCAGGACCCTGGCTCAGGGGGTGCAAAATATTAATTTTAGTAAATAATTATAATCATATTTAAAATGTAACATAATAGTCTTCGTGAACTTAACTCATTTGATAGTAACATCGATTATATAGGCAAGAGGCAATGTTTGAAACTTGAACACTCCACTTATTTGCCTTAAAAAGTGAAATTCTATTCACTAGTTTATTTGAAAAAGAAAAAGAAGAAGTAACATAATCAAAAAAATTCAAAAATTGATGGTATTATTATATTGGCTTAATTACAATTTTAGTCCCCATTTTTTAACAATTTCGGGATTTTGGTCCCCCTATTTTCAAAACCGCAATTTTAGTCCCTCAATTTTTTTAAATTCTGAAACTAGGTCCAACTTTTCAAATCCTAAAAATTATAAAATACCAAATTAAAAATAATTTATTACATGTCTATGAGTGATTTTTAGCTTATGTTCAAAAGCCCCTCGAAATAGCTTAGGAAAAATCTTACAACTTGTATGGATGGAATTCTCTTTAATAGTGAAAATGATTTCTTAAACTTGAGCATGTTTTGCAGTCACCCTTTACTTTGAGATTTCATGATTAAATATGCTAAAATGAATGTTTTTCTTCATTTCTGCAATAAGTGATATTTGGCTACAATTTGGCCAATAGGTAGCAAACAATATGGAAGAATCCATTACTTATTTTTATTGAATTACAAGCTTTTGTCCATTTTCACCTATGAACCTTTCAAGCAGTAAGCATTTGTTGAGACTAGAAAACAATAACGAATTGAACAGTTGATTGAACTTTTCATATATAATGAAACGTTTGTTTTATATTTTTTTTGACGGAAATATAGTTTGTTTGTTTTATATATCAATTGTCAATTATTATTTGTATATTGTAAAAGAATTACAATTGTAAGTTTAATATGATATGACATCCATTTGTTTATTATGTTCAATGTCACGTCAACTAAAATGATGCCACACTGTCAATTGAAAAATCGGACCTAATTTCAGAATTTGGAAAAATTGAAGGACCAAAATTGCGGTTTTGAAAATAGGGGGACCAAAATCCCAAAATTGATAAAAAATGAGGACTAAAATTGCAATTAAGCCTATTATATTTATTGTCAAGCAATATTATTTTACCAATTTATCTTTTAGGAGAGAAAATTAATTTGTTTTTATTATAATATATTATACAATAGAAACTTGAAAGCAATATTATATAAGATTTTTAAAAATTTAACAAAGAAGATTTTTAAAAATGAACAAAGAAATATATTCCTTAAAACCAAATGTATTACGTGTATTAATCTGTTTCAATGACAGTGCTTTTGTTTGATTTTTAATTGAATTATCAGTTTGACTTTGTTCACTATAGTTGCCCAAATATTCCTATGTGCGCTTGTTTCAATGTTCTGAATGAGGAGAGAAAGAGAGTTGGTGCAAAAAGTGGTCCAAGGATTTAAATTGAGGGGGTTCAACATAATAAAAACATAGTATTATTAGTGTAAATTTTATAAAACCAGGGGGTTCATATGCATACCCTGAACTCTATGTGGCTCCGCCACTGCTCACACTTGAAATCTAACGTTCTCCCTCAAGTGTGAGTTCTCACATCCTGTAGTTGATCCAATACCAGGATCTCCTCCTGCTCCCCCACCAAGCCGAACCACGGCTCTGGTACTACTCTTAGGAATAACAACACTAAAGAAGAAAAATAAACACAATCAAAGCACAATAATATAACTTCCGGGAAAGCAAACATGAAAGTTGCACCATAGATTTTCAGCAAGGTTTTGGGATGTTAAATTATTGGGATGGTTTAGTTCCAAGTGAAGCAAATTATTGGGATGGTTTAATTCAAAGTGAAATGTACTTTTTATGGAGGAGTATGGTAATTTAATTTGTCGGTATAGACAATGAGAATTATGATCGTCGGTGAAGACAATGGTTGTTGGTATAGATAATGAAAGTGGAAGATGGAACTCCTTACAATCAAGGTAGAGATTGTTGGGGTTGATTATTGAGGGCATTGGGGTGAGAGTGAGAGAAGTCTATGTGTTGTAACAATTTTTACATAGTAATAATGCCTTTACAATTGTCCTATAAAAAGGAGAAGTGTTATTTAGACAACATTTTTTGGACATTATTAATATCTTGGGACGATATTTTTTCCCTTCATCTTTTGTGACAAAACAATAAAGAAAGAGATGAGGAGAGAGAGTAAAATAACAATGAGAGTATGAGAGAGAATGTTGTCTCAAAAATTGTTCAAAATTAGATGTACAAATATCATTTCTCCTAAAGAGTGATCAGATTCATAGATGTTTCCCAATTTTTTTTATTAGTATTTGATTTTCTTATTCTCATAATTAATTAAAATGAAAATGTTAGCATAACTAATATTATTTATTTTAATCTTTGTGTTTACCTACATCGTTCCATCACCAAAGTGGGTCAATTTTAAAACATACCAAAACTCTTGACGCGTTTGTCTAGCTAGGGACCATTATATAGATAGGTGGTGGGAAGCAATACATTACATACCAAAGATTTATCACTAAGGATATTAGAACATCCATAGTGGAGCTCTCCAAGTTTGAGATCTTAACTGGGTTTCACATGTACACATCACTCATTTATTATTTTTTAATAATAGTTCTTAATAAACATTCAATCCCTTCAACTCAGCACCTCTTCAAAAGTTCTAAATGGGTCCCGTCAATAACTCCACATCACAATAACTTATTATTTAATAATTCATATTTTATACTATTAAATTAATTGGATTATAAAATTACAAAATTAATACGTACTATTTTTTTATAATTCAAAATAATAATTAAAAATCGAAAATTAATTTAAAATAATATTGCCAAATTTAAGAATTACATAATTAAAAAATAATTTAAAATAACACTACATAATTTTAAAAATAACTAATTTTGTTGATCGTCATGTCCAAAACATTGCCAAATATGCTCGATAAGATCATGTTGAAGTTGAAGATGAGTTCGTCTATCTTGAATTTGTGCTCTTTTTTTGCAACAAATTTATGTTTGAAGTACTCATATACTACTATATTAATTAATCATTTAATTATTTAATTATTAATAATATATAAAAGTAAGCGGGTCCCATAAAAAATATATTTTAATGAAAATTAAGATGGGCCCGAGAGGAGAGAGAACTCTTATTTAAGAATCGGTTCATATTAAGAATTCAAAAATGTACTGCTCCATAGATCTTATTAAGAACCGATTCTTAATAGTATAAGATCTACCATTGTGGATGCTCTTAGTAGTAATCAAAGAGTTTGTCCTTTTAGTGGGGCATTTTGTTGGTGACGTCGTTTTGGCACGATATTTGTTCCGTTCAGATTCATAGATAATATTCGATCCAGTGCATATTCAACTAATGACTTTGAATCGACAACGTTACAAACTCGGAGACGTGGGTATTCCGAGCACCTCAATCTCGTCATATTTATATGCTTTGTCACTTTAGTTGTCATTGTTAGATAATAAAGTATTTGGGCTTTGTCCATGTATTATTATAAATTTTCTTGTAACCCTTATTTATTGTTAAGCAATGATATAGTAATATTATTCGAACCCTAGCCGTCTTTATTTTGGTAATCTCTAAAGTTAACATGGTATCGAGAGCATGGTTCGATTGTCCTTGAACGGTTAGTTGCTTCCGTTGTTGAATTCCCAAAATTTTGGGAAAGTATGTAATTTTGCAATTGGAAGGTTTCGTTGCTGGATGTTTGAGACTTTGGTGTTTCTTCTTTTTGGTTGGATCGCAAGATTTGTATCGATGGATCTGAAGGTTGCATTTTACGTGTCGTTCGCATCTACGGTTTGACAATTGGGTTGTAAAGGTTCCATCAATTTGCATTGCTCACACCTTCGTCAATTTATGTGTCACACTTGTTTGAAAGGTTTTATTTGAAGTGGAGTTTGTGCACTAAAAGTTTCGGTGCATATTGAATGTTTTTATGTTGTTTTGGGTTTGTTGTTTGCGTGACACTTGTTTCTTGTTTTTCAAAGTGATGGCTTTGGTGAGTTTCAATTTCATCACGTTGTTGTTGCTTTGTTTCGTGTCTCTGCATTGGAGTTGTTTAGTAAGGTGCCCCTTTGTTTTGATTATGATAATTGTATTTCTATTGGCTTTTTTTTTTATTGCACTTCTCCCTCCATTGATTGCACTTCTCCCTATTGATTCTTCTGATTGTATTGCACTTCTCTCTCTATTGATTCTTCTGATTGATTGCATTGCACTTCTCCCTATTGATTCTTTTGATTGCATCGCACTTTTCCCTATTGGTTCTTCGGATTGATTGCACTTATTCCTATTGATTCTTCTGATTGCATTGCACTTCTCCCTCTATTGGTTCTTCTGTTTGATTGCACTTCTCTATTGGTTCTTCTGTTTGATTGCACTTCTCTATTGGTTATTCTGATTGCATCGCACTTCTCCCTACTGATTCTTCTATATGGTTTGGATTGAAATTGTTTGATTATGATTTTAGTTGGTTTAACTTATGTTGAGGGTTAATTTTTGTAACAAGCTTAAAGCTTAGTAAGCTTTAGCTTAAGGGGTAGTATTAGAAGTTTATATTATTAGAAGTTTGTATTTTGTTTGACAAACTCACGATGCTTCTTGTCGATGCATCATGAGTTTGAGGGTAGGTGTTAGATAATAAAGCATTTGGGCTTAAGCTATTGGGCATTTATACTAGTAAGTTAGAGTCCATTATGTATTATTATAAATTCTCTTGTAACCCTTATTTTATGTTAAGCAATTATATAGTAATATTATTGGAACCCTAGCCGTCTTTATCTTTGGTAATCTCTAAAGTTAACGGTCATTGTGTCGTTGTATACTATTAACATAATGTTGCGAGTTTGTTCGCAAATTCATTATTTTCTGTTTTTAGCGGTTTTGAATTTGTATTGTTCAATATATTCTATTATTCTAGACGAATGAATTCCCCTATAAATAAATATAAAAAAAAAAAACAGAGTTAAAGCCAAAAAAAACCACATATCGGTAAAAGTCTAAAATACCAGGTCAACGATTCAACAACTATAAATTACTCGTATAAAATGGTTTGGTTTTGGTGGGGATAGCTATGGTTTTGGTGGGGATAGCTAAACTGCTGTGAGTAATAAAACAGGTCACTGCTTTACCCATGAATTTATCTCATAAATGATAAATTTAATATAACAACCAACATTTCATTTACTCGAGTGGAGTGCATAAGCCCCTTTAGAGAGAGATAGGGGCGAGTAACATGTCATATATTTAAGATGTGTTTGATAGGATAAAAATAGGAGGTTGGATTGTAAAAATTTTGTTGTGCCTTATTTGATTTAGGAAGTGGTCATCAGACTAAACAAAATACTCCCTTCGTCCCATATTATAAAGGAAAAATGACCTTTTTTTTGTCCCAAATTATAAGAGAAAAAACAATTTTCAAGAATATTTTTTACTTATTCTTATAAAATTAAATGCAAATTGCATTTAATTTTTTTTCTCTCTCATTTTCTCAATAAACAACAATCAATCAAATTTGTTTTTACATCTTCTCATGCAACTTATTTCAAGAAAAACCCACAAAATCATATTTCAAATTCTCAAGTTTTAGTTTTCTTAATAAGTGTGTTTTTTTCCCCCGTATAATATGGGACGGAGGGAGTATGTAGTAAGAGATTGAACAAAAGTAAGAATTTTTATCTCTCACTAAACCAAATGATAATGTTTTGTCCATAATACAACTATAAAAAATACTCTCTCCGTCCCGAAACTTTAGTCCTTTTAGAGTTTTGCACGGAGATTAAGAAATGATAAATATTGTTAAGTTAAGTCATTTTTACCCTTACATTCTTAAGAAAGAGAAAATGTATTTAATTAATGTTTTAACTTTAGTAAGGGTACAAATGGTAAAACATTACTAATTGTGCATTAGTTTCTTAAAAGGACTAAAGATTTGAGACAAAACTAAAAAGATCAAAGGATCAAAGATTTGGAACGGAGGGAGTACCTATTTTTATTTTCGAATATGACAATAATATCTCTATCTCTCTGGTGCAGTTTTATCTTATCTTATATTATATTTTGTTCTGTCTTATACTGTTCTATTCAGTAGTTACTATTTTGTAAATCAAACACACCTAACAGATGAAGTTACAGGTTTTGCAATTAATTTATTTACTCAAGTTTTCTTTCTCTTTTATTTGACTATATGACATATATATCTTATGCATCTTTGTTATATTTTAATATAGTTTTATTTGCCTTTTTAATTTTTTTATAATTATAATACATGTAACATTTAATTTGTGATAAATACTTAACTAACATATCTATATGTTAATTATAAGTGTTTTGGAATTGGCCTAGAGCCCAACTGTTGAGAAAATCCTCTATGTAGACCGTCGAGCATGATCCAAAGAAGAGCAGTCCAATGACAGTTGACCAACGGTCAGCGTACGACTTCCGCAGCAAAAGCGTAACGCTCGAGTCTCGACATCAAAATGATGAGCACTAAGTGCTCATCATGACTTTCCAGCCGTTTTTTCGACAATCATTGATGGTTTTGATTCCCATGAGCAATTTTGGCCTAGCGCTGGGGCTATATATACACCACTCTACAGTGGAATCAGGTACGCATTCTATGCTACTTAAAATCTTTGTTTCACCCTCACTGACTTGAGCGTCGCAGCACCTGCAAGTACATAACCTCATGCGGTTTCATTGGAACTGAAGAACACATACACCGTTGCATTTGGTCGACTCTGATCATATAAGATCAATAAGTTACTTGACATTTGCTTTATATTCTCTTCTATTTATTTTATGAAATAAGTTTTAATAAATGATATTTTAAAAAATATAATCTTTTTTTGTTAATGAAATTATACACTAATTTTGACTTGTTTAAATAATTTTTTGTTGCCAATATCCTCGAGATCGTGGAATTAATTACTCCCTTCATTTTAATATATAAACAAAAATGAATAAAAAATTTGTATTTAATTCAAATTCAAACAAAATACATCAATTTTTTTATCCAATTTTGTTCATTTTTTGGGATAGTACAAATCATATGAAATTGAAACTCACCTATAATAGTGTTGCAAGTTGCAACCAAATCTAGCTTGTTTGGTAGGAAGAAAACAAAAAAGATGTAAGAAAGGATCACAACAATAAATATGACATATGACCATAAAAATTCATAGTAAAAAATATATTGTGCAGCGGTATAAATAAACTACTACTAACTCCATTCCATTTTATAACAAATATTTTAACTAAATGTACTATTCATTTATCTTGTTTTGACCATATTTTTTAATAATATATAAATGTAAATATTAGCATATAACATCTTATTTGATTTGTTTCGATAGGTATTTTCAAAATATCAAATTTTTATAAAATTTTCAAATAGACAATTAATAAAATTAGTGATTAAAATTATGGATTTACATATTTGCAGTGATCAACTATATCTTATATTTTACAACGAAGTGAGTAAATAATATGACTTGGTAGAGGAGACTTTTAGCCTTCCATATGGTCAACGAAATAAAGACGTGTTCGTATGCAATTTTTAAATGTAGAAACAAACACATCGCTAGTATACTATCACTGTCAGTGTCATGTAGTACAATATTACATGTGATTGCATTACATTATCACACATTCACACACACTTTGGGAGTCTAGTAGTAAATTGGTAGTTAAGAAAGAGAGAAAAAGATAGGTGTGGTGTGGGTTCAACAATACATTATTATTATTATTATTATTATTTTTTGTTATACAAATAGAAAAGAATAATAATCCGTAAATTAAATTTAAGAACACATCAACATCATACATTAAAAAACAAAATTACTGTCCGTAAGCACAACTCACAACTCAATAGATAAGAATATTACATGTAATATATTGAGATTGAAGTTTGAACTCTAATATTCTCACTTTATCACCTTAAAAAAAAGTGAAATTATAACCTTATGTCACAAAATAATATCACAAATACATGATTGAAAATGCGCCATAATATTGCTGCATTCTTATACCCTGTCATTTGGTAGGCCAAAAACTAATTTGATAGATCAATTAGAGTTTATGAATTTTGTCCGAAAATTCTAATTCAATCAGTAAAAATGTTAAAATTGCCAGTGTCAAACGTGTCATGACTGGAGCTCGAATCTCAATTCCTCCATTTTTTTTTTATTTGTGTGTGTGTGTTTTCAATGACTTTACTATTTCAACTTGTTCTGGACTGAGCCTAAGACCCAGTCCGCTGAGGAATTCCTGATGGATCGTCGAGCAGACCCAAATGAAGAACAACCCAACAAACATTTGACCAACGGTCAAACGCGCCACTTCCCCCACGAAGTGTAACGCTCGACATCAGAATGATGAAAATGATGAACATTTAATGTTCATCACGACTCCTCAGCCGTTTTCTGACAGCCATTGATGGCCATTACTGCCCATCAACGGCATTGGCCTAGCGCTGGGGGCTATATATAGAGCACTTCCACAACTCTACAAGGTACGTAATCTTCTATACTGAAAACCTTCACTTCACCTCAACTGACTTGAGCGTCAGAGTGTCTGCAGGTACACAACCCCCCTCCGGTTGCATTGGACTTAAACAAAGGACAAACCACCGTACACCTTCGCAGATTGGTCGACTCTGATTAGGTAAGATCCGTGGCGCCGTCTGTGGAAAGGATAAAATTCGTTCTCGAACCCAGTCCCTTAGCCTCGACTGGGGGGCATCTGTTATGGATACACCAAATAGTCTCACATCGCTTGGTACTCGAAGCAAATGGTAGTTTATATACAGCACTCACACCTTTCAAATCACTGAGACACCTTTTCTACAAAGGACAAAACCGTGACCGGTTAATCCCAAAACGGATAATCTCTCGGAGATGTTGACTTAAGTCAAATCTGAATACAACTATTAAAAAAAGAATTTGTAAATTTTTTCTTAAAAGAAAACTTTTGTGATAAAGAGCAATGCTATAAAAAGATGCCAAATAGATGATAGATCAAGGGGGGACATGGTATGGTCTAGGTAGGCCATGGTCATCCCATTATTTTTTCCTCTTTCCTTATAAATGTAACATGATCTTTTTACACATTATCTATTTGAAAGTCTTGAGTCAATTCTCTTATTTTGGTGATCCTTGAATCAATCTTCTATATACTTTCACATTTTTATTTTATGTTTATTCTTTCACCTATGATCAAATGACACCTTGCTTTATATTTTATGTTTACAATTTATTTTTATTTTGGTGGTTGTTGTGCTCATAAATTGGCATTTGGCACCGTTGGAGTTGGGAGGCATTTTTTCTTCCGCCCTTGTGAATGTGAAATAGACCTAAGACATCCTCTCAAAAAAGGACAAAGAAACCTAACACATTAACTCAATCATTTTTAATTTCTTCTTAAATATACCAAAAAATAATAGTAACCTTAGATTCTCTCAAAGTCTAAACTCTAAACCTTATACTATATAATAAACAACGGGCAATGCTAATAACACACATTCTAACACACTCTTTTCAATACACACTCTCTAATTGGTTGAAATTCAAATGGATCCCACCAAATTATGTAGGTTCCACATACATTTAGTGGGACTCATTTAAAAGTTAACCAATTAAAAAGTGTGGGTTGAAAAGAGTGTGTTAGAAGGTGTGTTGTTAGCATAATTCATAAACAACATGACGATTTAATTTTAATAAAAAGTTGAATAAATATTTTAATTCAAGTGTTAATTACTTTTTTATTTTTTTTGCAATAAATTACTAGTTCTTAGTTGGTAATATAGTTAAAAAATAGGAGTACTTCCGCAACGTTAAAAAATAGTAACAAAACGACAATGAACCAAAAGAAAGTAAACGTCAACAGACCTACGTCAACAACGTGCCCCATATTTATCAAAGTTTTTCTTTTTCTTTTTTCTCTCGACAAGACACGAATATTTCTCTATTTACACCCCTCATCTCCACATTGTCCACGTAGTAGTAGCAGTGTCCATTTTCATATTTCAGTGTGCTATCAAGCTCTTCATCTCTCACAAACACACTACACAAAAGAAACAACCCTCCAAATTAAGGATCTTGATGATGGCAGACCCAACAACTTTCATAGCAACATGGTTTACACCTTCTTCCATTTTTATCTTTTTAAACCTCGTAATTGGTACCATAGCTCTTGCTTCTCGTTTCAATCCTCCACCTAAAAACGACCAAACCCAACAACAACCTCAACTTAATCGTCCACCTTCCTTCATCCACCGTGTCAGGTCCTTCAATCTCCGTCACTACTACCATAACGAACCAACATATGTTCCACAGCTTGAGTCAGAGTCAGAGTCCGAGACAACTCAGCCTCAACTCGTTCGAAAACCGTCTCTGTTAGAGCGAGTCACATCCTTCAACTTCAACAAACACGAACCATCACACCCACAAACGCATTACTCTCAACCCGAGTCAGAGTCCGATTCAACTCAACCACAACTGGTCCGAAAACCGTCTCTGTTAGAGCGGGTCATGTCCTTCAATCTCAACAAACACGAACCAGAACAACCACAAACACATTACTCTCATCCCGAGTCAGAATCAGAGTCAACTCAGCCACAACTCCTTCGAAAACCGTCTCTTTTACAGCGTGTCATGTCCTTCAATCTCAACAAACAGGAACCAGCACAACCCAAATCCGAAAACCCATCTCGGGACCCGAAAGAGAGTAAAGTGGAGATGAAGAAATCAGCGAGCGAGATGAAGTTGGATTGGGAGGAAGAGGATGAAGAAACTGTAGAGAGAAGGAGGCCAGCGACGGCGGCAGCGAGGAGTGAAACGACGACGTGTAAAGAAGATGAAGCGGTTGATGCAAAAGCTGATGATTTTATTAACAGGTTTAAGAAGCAACTGAGATTGCAGAGACTTGATTCGTTTATCCGATACAGAAACAGCATGTGAGGAATTTCATGAAAACACAAATGCAATACACCACTTCTCTCTGAATGAATAATAATAGTCTATAATATATGATGAAAAATAAAAATATTACTGCAGTCGTTACTAGTAGTATGTTTGATTTGAGTTTGAGTTTGAGTTTGTATGGCGAGTGTTATTGAAGGTATATTGGAGTAGAGAGGTTTTCTATAATCAGATTAATGAACATCTGATTGAACATGAACATGCCCAACCTAATGTGAAACAAAGTGAACATAATTTATTTATTTTTGGGTGAACAACATAAAAATATTTTATTTGGTAAAAGACTGGAAAATGTATTGGATAAAATATATTCACTAAGGTCACGGTTTTGATCCATTTACTTAGTTAGAAGTATGGATAGTGTTATGATCTTGATTAAGTGGTTTAGAAAAGAATAAAAAATTTTTTTTTTTACACCGAGAGAGAATTGTCTCTTACTTTTAAACTCTTATCCAAGTCAACTCAAATTTGATGTAGAATTGCTTAACAGTTGGGGTCTTGTTTGTTTTGCTGTAGTCTTTGTTGGTTTTACGGTTGTAATTAATTTGTGTCATTATTGATATGTATTTTCGTCTGTTATTTGCCGGTATGCTTACGTTTTGGATCTGCTGGTTTGGCTGCATGCAATATTGTGGGTTTTTGCTGGTGTTTAGGTTCACTGTTATGTGTTCGTTTTTGTTTTAACAGGGGTCTATTTTTGTGTTGGTGGTGGTTTGTTATTTGGAGTGATCCATTGTGGGGTTTTTTTTTTTTTTTAATGTTGTAAGTTTAAATCTTTGAGCGTGGGAGGACTAGACAATTACAATTTACAAACATACTGTATTAGTTTAACTTCATCACAATTTAATCCCCCTCTTTTTTTTAAGTTCTTGACCGTTAAAATTAAACATCCTTGTAAGAACAATCGTCATGTTAACACTTTGTACTACAAGTTTTACTTGATTTTTACATAATTGAATACAAAAAGAGAACAATATAAGAATCAATTAAGATTTCAAATCCAAATGCTTGAGTTTCTTGGATCGACAACAATTTAATTTAGCTATCCATAGTTATCACCAATGAACAAGTTTCAATAGTAACATATTTTAGCTTTCCATAGTTATCATCCATAGAAAGAAATGAAATTACAAAGAAACTAGAAAATAGAGAAAACTATTTTTTATGCCGTCAAAGTTAATAATTAGTTGTTAATGAATATATTAGTGTTTTCTCCTTTATCGAAACTTAAACTCATATCTTTTTACATCTTAGTTTAAACAAGTTGAACTACATACCCCACGAAAGAAGAAACTATTTAATTTAACCCGGCCCTAACTCGCAAACTAATTCCCGTGAAAACTCTTTTTCATGAGTTTATGGGCCTTTTTTTTCAGCTTTAAAAAAATGGATTTTTTCTTTGTATTTTTGAAAATAGATTTTGTAAAACCGTTTTTCAAAATATTACAAGTTTTTTGTATTCGTTTTTTCTAAATTGAAATACTAATTTTGACATCATATAACATAAATGTACATTATTGAAATTCAAAACATAGTCAAAATCGCAATTTTTTCGAAAAGTTGTATTTCAAAAATGATTTTTGTGAAAATCTATTTGAAGTAGCTTCAAAATTAAGTGATTTTTTGAAATTTTGATATTCAATTTTTTTTCCGATAAAACTGATGAAATACCTAAAATAACATTTTAAGAATAACTATTCAAACAAAATTTTCATTTGAAGCTTCTATAAAAAATTTCTTTGTAAATTTTTTTAAATAATTTATTTTTAACACTACAAATTTATTTTCAAAAAAATCCAAAACAAACGGGGCCCATGTCTTTCATTTATATAGGTCAATGAATTTGTATCTTCTTATTCACATTAAAGACATTTGAATAAGATTTCAAAATATGTATTACAGGCCCTAATTGGACTTAAAATGAGTGAGTTGTTGTGCCTCTTCAAGGACAAAAGGTCACCAGTTTGTAATAACTAGAGCTGTAAAAATGTGCGGCCCGACAACTTTCGGGTCAATGGACTCTAAAAAGTATGGCCCGAGTTCGGTCCTATACGGGCTTCGGGCTAGCCTGCTCTTTTTTTTAATTTTAAATTCAATAAAATTTTTTTTTTTTTTTGTTTTAAATTTTGTTGTTTACGAAAAATTTGGCAAAAAACATACATTTATATTATACACATGGGTAGAGGATCAATAATTTTTCACAAATTGAATTAAATTTATATTGCATTTTCTACACAACAAATAGGGACCATTTGTTTTGACAAATTAGACTCAAATATTTAAAGCTACATTGCATTTCTAGCAAACCAACAACTCACTTAAACTTTGAGGCTAATTATCACCTTGAATTTGGCCGAATTGGACTATTCCATCTCTTCAAAATAAATAACAAAATAAAATAATGTCCTAGTAATATTGTTATTCAAAATAGAAAAAAATGATAAAATTTAAAAACACACATTACATCACCCACATAAACAAAAAACCAAACAGGCATGAGTCATCCTACAAAGTATATTAAAAAAGAACAAACATGACATAAAACATTAAGAACACACAAATGTATGTGAAGGTTAAGAAAGCATGATATGTATGGTCATCGGTCAATTCTGAAGTCGGTGTCTTCAATTAGATCCATAGATTGATTAGTCCTCTTTCCCAATCTTTGTAGTTGGCCCATTAAGAAAGAGCCTCGTTCACACATTCTGTTGGTGCTGTTTGCTTTCATTCTTTGCTTGTTGAGTTAACCCTCATCTATAAATTATGAGTAAGTCTAATGCTTCAATTTATATCTCTTTAATTTTTGTATTAATTCTATACTTTGGTGTAATTTTGGCTATTTAAGCTTTTAAATAAACAAAACTAGACACTTATAATAAGTATAATACAATAGTATTTTATTTGCTAGGTGTTTTGAATTTGATCTTCAGTTTCATTTTAAAAAAAAAAAATTCTTTTATTTTTTTTTTGTTCAAGACGTGAATCACTATATTTTTTCTGAAAATAAACATCATTTAGCTTTTTATTTTAGGTTTTCAAAATGAAAAAAAAATAAATCTTTAAGGATAAAAAATAATAAGCTGGTGGTCTTACTTGCATAACCTCAATAATTTTGAAGGATAAAATTAATAAGTATGATACGATGGATGGAGGGATGAGAGAGGTTACATATTTATAGTTATTACTAGAATGAAACCCGTGCGATGCACGGGAAAATACTCACGAAATAAAATATAAAAATACTATCTTTAATAATATTTTTTTTAGAAGATTATGCATAGAAATTTGATTGATTAAAAATATAATATACATTTGATATATGTTTATCTTTTATCATGTTCATTAAATGGACTTTAAACTCTTATTTTTTTACTGTCGAATCATTTCCATTACAGGATACTACAATACGTGGAAATTATTTTAAATGGACTTTCGTTGGTATGTGAAAATTATTTTTGTGGATACTACTTCACATGAACAATAATACATATGAAGGAATTCACGTATGTATATTCACAAAACAATTTTTTTAATAAAAAAATCATTCTCTATTTATATTATAAACAAATCAATATTATAAAAAATAGTGGAATACAACAATTTTGAAATTGGTTAATGGATTTGACCGGACATTTTGAAACACTCCCATAAAACATGAATAAAGAAAAGACTATGGTTTCAAAGTGAACTCTTTATTAAGTTCAACACCTAGCAGGAAAAAAACAAATCAAGCAAAGTTGGTGTGTGAGGAGTTTACGTGGTTTCAGTGAATAGAGGTAAATGTTAGAACAGTTATATAAACAACAAATAACAAAATTAGAAATGAGCACAGAGAAAGTAATGCAAACTCTATCAAAGAATGAAGAGTTGAATTGACTAATGAAGTTGCAGAGGATCTTCATGTGAGAAACATGTGTTTTTTTGTTAGATCATCTGTCTGTCACCAAATCAAATTAAACATATTATAGCAAATCACATTTTCTAAAAATATAGGGCTCTAAGTCATCTATAATAAAAAAATAAAACCAATCAAATCTATAATAAAAATAAAACAATCAAAATACATGCACAATGAAAAAAAAACAGAAGAATAGATAAAAATGAAAGGGAAGACAATCTGAGATAATAAACATATATATATTAGACCCAAACTCTAATTATGCACATATATGAAATACAATATGGAATTCTTCAAATCTTTTAATTACTAATAGTAATAGAGAACTGTTTTGGAAATAATTTGAAAACAAATTCAAATTTTGAATAATTGCAATTAATTGATAAAAACGAAAATAATTATAAAATCATTTAAGAATTTCGCTTGCTAATTACTTCGTACATTTAATGTATTTTTTATTCAAATTCATCATGTAGTATAATGGATATATGATGATTTTTTAATGTAAATGGCTTAGAATCACATTTTCATGTAGTGTATTAAATGTAGTATTATTTGCAATTGTATATAGTATAGATAGATAGATTTGGCATAATTAAATATCAAAATGTGCTTATTTCTTAAAAACTGTCCAATTCATAATCATAATTTGTGTTGATGAATGTTTTCATTTTAAATTTTTTAATTAAATTTGAAGGTAAATAATACTTCAATTGTAGTAGTGACACATGGAGATTTTTTAATGTAAATGGCTTAGAATCACATTTTCATGTAGTGTATTAAATGTAGTATTATTTGCAATTGTATATAGTATAGATATAGTATAGATTTATAGATTTATTAGAATAGAATTGAAAAAACATCTAAATGCCAGTATTCCATAAAATTGGAAGTGACGTAAGTGATTAGGCGTAACTTGTTGACGTGGCTAAATGAAATAATCTTATTGGTCAGGTGGATTAGGATTAACTGAACAAAATCTAGAGTAATTAGAATTTATATATACACATATAGATGGAATATCTTGTATTTAACATTAAAAAGAACGTCTGGCTTGATCTTTTCCACACTTCATACAATCTTATATGGTGGTACCATACCATTCATTTCACAAAAAAATAAAATAAAATAGAAAATTTTATTAGGAGAAAAAGAATACAAAAAGTAAACAATGTTTTAAAACATTTTTTATCGTTCAACTGTATTTTAAAAAGAAAAAAAATGAAATCTCTTTATGTCTATTTCACTTTTCAAATGGAGATTATCCAAACATGTAATAACCTCAATATTTGTTATTCTATAATATAGCTAATGACAAACAGATCAAAACATTCAAATAGTTTTCATCATCGATCTCTAGATCTATCCCACCTTTTACTGGAGCCACTTACCGATGATAAATCATTATCCACAAGCAAATAAAATATCAATAAAATCAGGGATGTCTTTTTGGAGGCCATATGCAAAAATATATAAAGGACCCTTTAATAAAGAAACGTAAATTTTTCTATAAAAAAAATAATTATTGATTTAAATTGCAAATAACATAAAAAAATATAATCATTTTTGTAATTAACATAAAAAAGATTCGTTGTTTAACAATAACAACAAAATACAATATAGCTACTTAAAACGAGTCATTCTTTCAGTATTTTTTAAAGCAAGTCTTCGTATTCTATGTCACTGTTCTTTTTCTTTTTTTTCTTTACAAAAAATTAGGTCTAGACCTAACAGTATTGTAATATAATTATTTTTTACACCCCCTAATTTACTAATACTATTACCCTATAAATTTTTTTCGAAACCCTTATTTTTAAGAGACCATATGTCATAACACATGTTGCCCATGATATATGGCCGCCCCTGAATAAAATAAACTATTAAGTCTTCTAAAAATCTATTTGTATGATGACATGATAAAGATAGTTCAAAACAAACTCTATATTCTAAATTATGACCAATAAGCAAGCGACACATATCACAACAGATTCGTAGTCCTACCAACCAACTCTAAAAATTAAGGGCTTGCCTCCAGATTTTATATATCACTTGTACTACTAATTAGAATATTAGATGTTGAAGTGCATCATATTCGTAGCAACTCAGCAATGGAAGTGCATTTGAACCACACCTATCACTAGATCTTAAGAGAAGTATTCTCATCCAATTAGCAAGGTTATCTATGTTACACGCAGAAACATTGACGCCCCATATTGCTATACAGTATCCTATTGGAATTGGATGCCGATGTTTTTGTCTATATAACACATGCGTTTTTGCCGACTTATTCACTTGAGTACCTTTGCATGTACACGCCTTTGAAATTTTTGTGGTGATTTCTCATCCAATCATTAACACCTTGAGAGGAATATACCTATTTATTTATTTCAATGTACCAATCAGTAATAAGACCCATGTGTTCTAGAGAGGAATATACCTATTTGTTTTGTTCTAATGTAATATATACAAAAAAAAAAAAAAACTAAACATTTAAGTGTAGACAAGCGAATAAGAATTTCAAATTAGAACTAAGACTTATGTAAATAATTTCTCTAAACAAATATTAAATGAGTTATCTGCCATTTAAAAAAAAGAGTTATCCTTATGTTGTAATATAATTAACTTTTTTGCCGTTAAAAAACAAAATATAGTTTTTTTTTCTCAAGTGATATAATGACTAAAAAACAAAATATAGTATTTTTTCTATAAATTAAAATGCGAAATTTCTACTAGCTAGGTGAAACTCAAATAAATAAATATAGTTGTTTTTGTTTTTTATAATAAAACTGAAAATGGAATAGAAAATATCTAAGATACTACCAAAACCACAAACTTGAAAAAGAGAGCAAAACGCAGTCTTCGAAATGAAGTAAACGTCGACAGAACTACAGTAGTATCACAAACAAGTGTCCCCTTGATATTTTTCCTCAAGAAAGAGACATTTGGATATTTCTTCTCTCTCTATATATACACTCTCCATTGACAAACTTATTATTAAGCACTTATTATTAAGCTCCATCTCTCTATATCTTTCACACACCAACCACCACATTACACAGAAGAAACCCTCCAAACCACAAAATGTCAGACCCCATAGCAGCAGGTAGCAATAATTTCATAGCTATGGCAACCTGGTTAGCACCATCTCCTCTTTTCATCTTTGTAAACCTCGTCATCGGTACAATAGCTATTGTTACTCGTTTCAATGCTACTGCACCACCCAAAAAACAAATCCAACAACAACAACTACTTTTCCAACGTGTGAAATCCTTTAATCTTCGTCACTACAACCAAAACCAACCAAAATCTGCTACACAAAACGAGTCAGATCAATGCGAGTCCACTCATCCCCAACTCGTTCAAAAACCAAAACCCAGCTCACTGTTACAGCGAGTTGTGTCCTTCAAACTCAGCAAATACGTTCAAGCCGAATCCGAACACCCATGGATGAAACCAGTTGAATTGAAACCGGATTCGGAGAAGAACAAGGTGGAGGAGACGTTGAAGAAATCAGCGAGCGAGAAAGAGTGTTCTATGACGTTTGATTGGGAGGAAGAAGATGAAGAATCTGTGGAGAGAAGGAGGCCCGCGACGGCGATGGCGAGAAGCGAAACGACGATGTGTAAAGAAGATGAAGCTGTAGACGCAAAAGCTGATGATTTTATTAACATGTTTAAGAAGCAATTAAGGTTGCAGAGGCTTGATTCTTTTATCCGCTACAGAAACACGCTGTGATTTATGATCACAAAACAAAACCTACGTACACTTCAATATTTTTTTTGAAGAAGCCGTACACTTCAATATTGTTCATTCATGATAATATCAAAAAATAATATTTGAACGAAAACAAATAGTAATATATATATTTGTAGATTTGGTAGTTTAGAGAATTGTTGTTGTTGTGATTAGAGAACTTATTAGAGAATTGAAAAATAATAAAAGTATATGAACAAAATATCTTGTGACAATAAGGAAAAATGTTGAAAGAGAAACTCCACAATATTTAAGGATTTCAAACTTGTATCGATTGTTGTGGCAAATGCAAGTTTAATATTTTATAAGTAGAAGATCCATAAACCTAATGCATTAAGATTTTAGTAAAAATATGATATTCAACTCACTTATTCAGTTGTTTTAAGCCAACTATAACGTGACTTTTTTTCTCATGACCCAACAACCCTTTCCTTATAACCCAATATCAATATCAATGGTGACTCTTTGAGTTAAAAATATCTTCACACACTATAAAAAAAAAAATTATGTAAACACTTGCTCGAAATCTCAGTTAGATGATCACCTTAATCTATCAAGTTGATCATGATAAATTTATAAGTTAAGTAAGGTCCCGTTTGGCCTAACTTATATTCTATTTTTTTGCCTCTCCTTAAAAATAGTAGAGAAGTAAAAAATTATATTTGACCATAACTCTTTATATTTTCTACTTCTTTACTTTATTTCTCTACTACTTTTAAGGAGAAATAAAACCAAATATAATTTTCTACTTCTCTACATCCTTTAAAGAGAAGTCGAAAAGTAAAAAATAAGCCGGGCCAAACAAGATGTATAAGTTAGCTTTCACCGCTTGTGAATCGAATAACATATGATGGAAAAATTACAATTATGCATGGTGTAAGTAAGGTTTCCTAATAATTTTTAGGTTTAATTATATATTTGATCATTTATCTTTATTTTAAGTTTAATTTGGTCCCTTCAATTTAAAAAATTTCAAATTAGTTGTTTTAGTTAAATTTCAGTTTAAATCGTTCGTAACAAATTTGCATACATGGACAATTTAGGAGTGTATCATGTAGAAGTTTTAGACTAAATTAACTCAAAATTTAAGACAAAGTTAGAAGAGATTAACTCAAAATTTAATATATGTAACCTTTTTTAATATATGTTATCCTCTTTCATTAACTCAAAATTTAATATATGTTACCAACTGTTTTGACTGCACGATTACACGCGGTCCGTGACTGCACTCAATCCAAATCCGATAGAAGGACATGGTAATGCCTGTTTGACCACTTTTGTATTGTGTATTTATATTTGTTATATCGTACATGAACATAATTATGTGATAGAGAGATGAATGCATATGTATTTATAACTTAAGTTGAGGTACACAAATCCTAATTTTTAAAAGTTTCCTATAACCAAATAATAATTTGACTTTCTCAACACTCTGTTTTGAAAATCTCAGTAAGAAATGAGAAAAATCAGAGCTAGAAAGAACATAGTACACTTTTTTGTGGAAACAAAGAACATTCATTTTCTTTTAAACTTCTTAGACGATTTTCTGTCTTTCAGGCCAAAGTATTTGTCAATATCCTCATCCTCTCCTGAATCTCCTTCGCCCCTCCTTTTCTTCTTCCCTCCACTTTCCTTCATTTTCTACACAATAAAAAATACAAATAGTTAAATATTTAGAAAGTAATTGAATTGAAGCACATAAAAATTGACTATTTTCATATTCTCCATGTTGATAACCCTAAGTTGGAAAGTTATATGGCTTGAATGGCGGTAGGAGGTAACCTTCGCACAGTGAGCTACTATTAGGGTTGCATTAAGCTCACAGGCAAATTATAAGACAATATCAGAGTTCATCCTAAATTCATTGTACCATCTGATATCGGTCTACTCGTGTAAAGCTCAATTTTTTCTGCCGCAGCGGTGTTAAAGCCTTTTGTCATGGCAGATTTTGTGCTAGCAGCCATAGGCTGCAACACCGTGTTTATATGGCAGAATTTTAATGGTTATAAATAACAGGCATCCCTCAATTTATAAGTTGGTTTTGTGGTTGAGTTAGGTCCAACTCAGATTCTAAAACTCCATAATTTACTAAATCCAATAATATAATCATAACCAAGTTGAGACCATCTCCATTTCTCAAAAGAGATAGAGGCCTTCATTTAGAGAATGAAAAACACAGTATATAATGTAGGAAATTTTTCTTTATCATTTAATTCTTTTTTTTTCAATTAATATCTTAGTGTCATTTTCTTTCTAAATAAATATCTTAACCCATCATAATTTATGCATTTTTCATACATCCCTTTCTATCGTTGTACTGCTAGTGGCTATAGGAAACGTTATTAATACACAATGAAGATAAAACTCAACTGAGGCAGGTAAATAAAAGGGCACCAAATTTCAATTCCCACAAAATCCCCCAACTTAATTGGTCTATGTAGAAACAGAAATGGATAGAAAGATTAAAGTAGCCTAAAACGTAAGCTCAATGCAAATTTTTACCGTTGCAGCTAATCTTTTGGCCTCACTAACACGCTCTTCTAAAAGCAAAACTTCCTCTTCTTGTGCAGGATACTCTGGTAGCTTCTTGCCTGAAAAACACTTGCATTTGTTATTTATTAAGAATTAAGAATGTTTTGATCATTAAATAGAGAGAGAGACAGAGAGAGAGAGAATGCTCCCCACCTATAAGCTTCTCTATCTGAATGTACCACTCTAGCTCATATTGGTTCACAAGGGAAATGGCAACCCCAGAACGCCCTGCCCGAGCAGTCCTTCCCACACGATGTATATAATCCTGTAGTTCAAAAGGTCACGAACCCAGTGAGTACAAAAATTCTCTTTCCATGATTTTTGGATTTCTTTTAATTAAGATGTATCATTAAGTTACTAACAAATTCCTATCATCACATTAAGCCAACTGTGAACGTATTACATAGCACAACTTACTTTGGAGTTTGTGGGAATGTCATAGTTAATCACCATATCTACTGCTGGAATATCCAGTCCCCTACTAGCTACGTCGGTACAAAGGAGAATATTGCAATCCCCGGATTTGAACTTATTCAAGGCTCCAAGTCGCTTTGGCTGACAAAAGAAAGACATAATATAAATTAGAGATATTTTGATGGCAATGGCACACCTACAAACACAAATAATGGGGGGAGATGACAGAGAATAACTCCATCTACAATAGCATGCCCTCCAATAACGAGGAAAAAACGGAAATTTTAGAACAGATTACAATTGTAATGAAGAATATCTAGTACAATTACCTGACTCATATGACCGTTAATTGGGATGGCTTTCAAACCGAGATTCCTAAGAATCAAAGCAAGAAGCCGAGTTGCATCACATGTCCGGGTGAACACCATTGATGTACTTCCAGCCATTTCAGTGAGAATATATACGAGGTAGCAATCCTAGGAAAGAAGTAAGCAAATGATGAACACAATCATCAAAGGCATAAATAGATAATAATTGTGATTCATGAAACCCAAATTGAATGAAATTTTGTAAGTTTCACTCTAAGTAGGCAATTTGTAAAAAGTGTTTAACATAAACATTTCTCTTATCACCCTAGTGCTCTCTCTCTTCTGCATCTGACAACCATAATCATAATCTTATTTGGTGTTAGAATAAATACAATACTTCTACTTTGCTAATTCTATTGTATTTGTCATGTGTAACCTTGACTATATGTCTCCAGTTTAAAACGATGGAAAGCAGCAGATATTTTCCAAAAGGAAATGATGCCACCTTATTAGATTCCTACATCAATAGCATTTGATTTGGCACACAGAAAATGGAACTAGATAGCCTAAACCAGACGGTACTATTTAAGCCCTGTTCTAATCTACTCTTACTAGATACACCAAACATCAAATAAAACTCATTTGCTATGCCCTCGTTTGAACCAGGGAACTGATTCATGGTTTAGAAAAACATAAATGTAAGTGGCTAGACAATTCAAAAAACTTTTCCCTCAACACAAGTAGACAGAAGTATGAAATAGCCTTTATAAAACCTAATAGTCAGAAATTCATCGAAAAATTGATAGCCCAAATAACTGAATTCCAACATTTTTTGGAAAGGGAGAACAAATACCTTATGTTTTGCTGGCAAGAAGCGAAATTGTTGCTTCAGCGTATCCACGGTAGAATACTTGGTTGATGCTTCAATCTAAATTAAATATAAAGTTGTGAAAAAAACTGTGTATATATATACAGGTAAACCACATGTCCTTCCCAAGGAAGATTATTAAATTACACTGTCTAAATTTAATAATTACATTTCCCTCCCATAAGAGATGAAATAATATGTTACACTACAGTCCCATTTAATGTAAATGAACCACTTAACGGTGGTACTAGACTACTGGTGAGTAAACCACCAAAGGACATTATTCTATGCAATGCTCAATGTCCTAGAGAGCTCATTGAACACTCTATTATTGATTTTAAGGCAGACAAAATGAAGTTTAGAAAACCCTAATTTTGGAGTTTGTCCCAAAACCTTCATTTTATTTTCCGCCGGTCTACGTCCCCAAAGTCAATAATTGAGGTTCAAAGCTGCAATTTCCATTTACAATAAAATCTGGAACAAAAGTTGTCCCTAAGAAAAGGCAATAAATTCGACTAAAATTCAAAAGATATTAATCTTTCAAGGGAGAGGAGTATAATTTTCCTTATGCATAAACATATTGGTATATTATGGTTGTACCTTCACAGGATTCCTTAAACAAACCCTTTGGAGCTTCTCGACCTGAAATAGCAAGAGTGCAACTTCTTCTATTAAAAATGAATAATTACACAATCAAGAATCTGTAGTGTATAAGCAATGCATAAATTCAATATCATTTGCACCATAAGAGCATTAATGGAGCAATTGTGTGTTATTATAACAAAATATAAGAGCTTTGATCTAAAATAATGTGATTAATTACATTTTAAATCAATTCAAAAGTTTAAAAATATATAAACCAACAACTAGAATTTATGTTCATTAGATTTGAATAATGTTAAATTTATGCTCAAATAGAATTTAAACATACAAATAAACTACTATATGGCTATACAAAAGCTGTTACTTTATAATTTTAAATGCAAAAAAGGCTTTCTCGAATAACCTATATATAATGATCTTAGTAAATGTAAAGCAAAAAAGGCTTCATTTGAATATTAAGATATGATGTCTGGCTAATGACAATGGAAAAAAGGGATGAAAATAAATAATATATTCACAGAAATTAATAAACATACATATTTACCTTCTTCGTCATCGTAGCAGAAAAAAGGAAAGTCCTCCGTTCACGAGGGATCATTCCTAAAATCTCATTAAGTGATTCCTCAAAATCCTCATTCAACAGCCTGTCTGCCTCATCTAAGACCTGCCACCAAAAGGAAGAGAAATCAAACAAATCCAACTACACATAGGAATATACTTGAAGAATAGTAAATTTGGCAACATGCATTCATTTCACAGAAAAAATAAAATCTAATAATTAGTTAAGGAAAATCAGGCTCATGAGAAATTTCTAGTTTTGCATGCAAAAGCATTTATAAATTATCACATTAATACATCAGGGAGAAAAATAAAGTAAGAATAAAGCATTTTAGTAGACAATCACATGAATACTGAAACCCCCTGATGATGCATAAATTAAGGTCATTGTCAATATATATAAACATTATATTTGGTTCACACTACAAACGTATTCACTACTTAACCTTTGGATGTGAAAAATAAAACTCATGCTTAAATCAAAATAATGAAGAAATCATACCAAGTATTTTAGTTTACTGAGAGAAAATCCTTTGGTATTTTTTAGGTGATCCAAGACACGTCCAGGTGTCCCAACCTTCAAAAGCAAGAAATCAATATAAATAAATGATAAACAAAATACAGGACTGATGAAGTTAGCAGACTAAAAGAAGTAATGAATCAACATACAATTGCAATAATCAATTTATTACATGCAGTAGTAACACTTACAATAATATGAGGATGCTTTGCTATCTTTATCGATTGTTGTACCATGTCAATCCCTCCAACAAGCTATAGAAAAAGGAAAAGATACCAATCAAATAGATTGTTTAGTATGCATGTAAATAACCGTCATATGATAAGAGTAAACAATACAAACTTAAGCTATATAGCAAACAAGAAGAAAAAGAGTTTAAGCACAGCGTATTATGGCAGAAACTATATCAGAACTCACCACAGCACACTTGACACCAATTCCAGAACCTAGAGCTTCAAACTGTTCAGAAATTTGAATAGCAAGCTCCCTAGATTGAAAACAAAGTTTAGAACAGAGGAAATTTACTAGTTAAATATCAGTGAGACTGAGAATCTAAATATTATATGAAAATAAAATTCATGATCAGTTATCAATATATCTAACCTTGTGGGAGACAACACACAAGCAAAGAAATGGTTTGGGCGTGGTGCTTCTAAGAGTGCATGCAATATAGGAAGAGCAAAAGCTCCAGTCTTACCAGAACCCGTTTGGGCAAGTCCAATCACATCTTTCCCTGGGAAACACAAAATATAAAGATGCAATTTAATAAAGTTCAACTTTAACCAATATTAACTATGCCATTGTCCAGAACTAAAGAAGTAAATATGGAGATGAAATTTTTGTGGTTGAAATAGAATACTATTGGAAACAATAATTATTACTTTGAAAATATTAAAACTAAAATATATATGTAAATTGTAAAACTTTAGGTTCAAAATCGAATTGCATTGGGTTGTATAACAAGGATTATCATTTTGCAATGTTTCTTCCCGTCCAATTCTATTCTATTTTACAAAAAAAAAATGGTATATTTGAAGCATAGATCACATCCAACCTTGTAGTGCAAGGGGAATTGCTTCTATTTGAATCTTTAGCGGAGTCTTCCAACCCAAATTGTCACAAGCTTCCACCAATAACTCAGATAAGCCCAAATCCTTAAATGATTTCATTTCATTATTTTCTTCCTCCATTCTCAGTTTCTAACCTACAAATACATTTCAATATCAGATTCAAAACAAACTTATATGTAGCAAATGTCAAAGCCATCAAAAGCAATTAAACAAAGGACTAATACATATCAACCTATAGTTTAAAACAATCAAATATGTTTGTCAGACAGTGCGACGACACTTTCTAGTAAGTTTCCAATATATTATAGCAAAGTTAAAAAATGCTTGAAATTCCATGTATCTATATGAATGTTATGAAACTACTTGACATCGACTCGGTCATGGCACCAGGTTAATGGGTCACCAATCGAACTAGTGCACCACAAGTTGAACCATATGACCCAGTCTCATGGAAAATTTCAAAACAATCATAGCATGTATGTTTCATACCATACCTTCAAAAATCTCAAGAAAAAATAACAACACAAATTAACACAATTATACAATGCAAAATAAGATAAATCAGAAAACAGAATAAATCACCTTTATATGCTTCTTTTTATATATAAACCCTTGAGAAGTAAGTAAAGTCTGGTTCTTAGACCACAATGTAAACCCTTGAGACTTTAAATAAGAATCGTAAACTACCTTAAGTACCACTGCAATAACG